>JAQIFY010001447.1:0-14172 GCA_028533085.1 Varecia variegata | reverse complement strand
GTGTAACTGACTGGACCTTTTGTCTCCTAACACAGTTGGTTCCTCTGATTCAGAGAGGACCCTTTTTTGAAGAACAAAAGCAAAATAAAGTGTGGACTTTTAGTGGCATGTGATTCTGGGGTGCTCTGGGGGCTGCCCAGGAAGCTCCAGGTGGGAAGTTCTGACTTGGTGGACATACAAGCTGGCCATTGTTGAATTGCCTTTTTCTTTTTTATATAGAATTGGCTTTTTAAGAATCACCAGAAAAATTAAGTTTGTCCTTAGCTCAAGAAACATTTGTGGTTAATAATCTGAGTAACTGGTCTTTTTTTTTTCTTTCCCTTGTAATCCAAGAAATGTCAGTATATGGCCTTCATGAATGAAACTGATAACAGTTGTACATTAGTGTAAAAGTCTTACTTGATATCCTTTTATAAAGTCAATACTTTAGTCTTTTTGCCACCATTTCAGTTGTACAGGTTGCAGCATGTGTCTGTCAATTTCAACAAAAGTTAGTGAGGGCCTATTGTTATATGCAAGATACTCTTGTGGGATTTACCTTCCAGAGGGGAAAGCAGATTGTGCACAGGTAAAAATTCGGGCAGTGATGTGTGTTTTGAAGAAATAATAAAAAGAGGGTAGAAAGTAGCAGGCCAGGCCGGGCATGGTGGCTTACGCCTATAATCCTAGCACTCTGGGAGGCCAAGATGGGAGGATCGCTTGAGCTCAGGAGTTTGAGACCACCCTGAGCAAGAGTGAGACCCCGTCTCTACTAAAATTAGCTGGGTGTGGTGGCACACACCTATAGTCCCAGCTACTTGGGAGACTTGAGGCAGGAGGATCGCTTGAGCCCAGGAGTTTGGGGTTGTTATGAGCTAGGCTGACGCCATGGCACTGTACCTGGGGCAACAGATTGAGACTCTGTCTCCAAAAAGAAAGAAAGTAGCAGGGCTTGAGTTGGTGGTGGTGGGAGGTGGGGCTAGACTCCCTGAGGACTGGCCCAAATGGTGTGAGGGAGCTGCTCTTATCTCAGGGAAGAGCATTCCAGGCAGCGGGAATAGCATGTGCAAAGGCTCTGAGGCAGGGATGAGCTTAGTATGTTGAGAAGCAGTGGGAGATGCCTGTGCTGGAGCAGAGCAGTGCCAGCAGGTGAGGGACCATGGAAGGCAGGCGGGGGCCAGGTCACGGTGGGACTTGCAGCACGGGAAGAAACCTTTATAAACACATGATGTTTAATGTCGGAAGGTGGGTTTGGAGAAGGGAAATGACATGATTTGAGTATTGACAAAGATTGCCCTGAGGAGACTGGAAGTGGGAAGTAAGGGTGTATTTTCTAACTAACATTGAGGTTCCTTGGGAAAACATTAAACTTTTGTTTTTATTTTAGCTTTGAGATTTAGGGTTATTACCACCATCTGCATGCCTTATGATTAGAGATCCTGTGAAGTTTTCTGGGCTCTTTTGGAAGAGAGGTATTGTGTAAGTGAGTATACCCTGGTTGTTAGTGATGATAATGACAACATGATCTCTGCATGGCCCTGTTAATTTAAAAAATGTAACTATTAATAGTGTGTAAAATAGTTCTTAGCCTAGCCAGCAGCTGGAAGATTACAAATCATGAGAAAATCATCAAGTTTAAACCACATGGGGATTTTTGTGTAGAAATGTACCAGTTCCTCCTTCCTCACTGTTCCTGTTTCAGGGTAGGCACAGCCATGCAGTCAAGTCCTCTGAATCCTGGGTGGTCACATTGACACTGCCCCCACCTCTTCATCCCCCCACCTTCATTCAAGATTTCTTCTGTCTGGGACCCCCAACCCCCGCCCCTCTAAACCATCCTGATTCCCATCAACTCCTCAGGGTTCAGTGTGGTGTCACTGGCTGGAAAGCCACCTCCTCAGCTCCCTGCATCCTCCCAATAATCCCAAGGGGCGATAGGCAGTATTAGTTCTGTTTTCTAGATGAGGAAACTGAGGCTCAGAGAGGTTAAGTCACTTGCCCCAGGTTATCCACCTACTTTGCAGCAGGGCTGGGATTCATTCGTCATTCATTTGTTCTCTGACATGTCATTGTCTCATGTATGCTTGTGCTACGAACAAGGCAGGCGTGGGTTGTGTGTCTGTCATTCTCATCACCCTGAGCTGCCTGCGCAGGCAGAATTCCAGAAAAGACACCTCCTGCAGGTGCTCAGTGAACGCTGAGTGAGTGAGTGAGTGAATGAATGCCTGTCAACATTCTACTTTGTTGGAGGCCTGGCTGGCACGCTGCCTCCATTAGCACCCAGCCTTCTGTTCATCAGAGTCACCTTTGCCTGGCCTTGGCATCTTTCACTGCCCGTGTCTCACTAGCAGACAGCACAGCCTGGTGGCTTGAGGAGGTTCTAGAGCACCAGGCCCAGGTTTGAATCCCAGCTCCACCACCTACTAGCTGTGTGACTTTGGGCAAGTTATTTAAACACCCTTATGCCTCCATTTCTTTATCTGTAAAGTGAGGATGATAATAGCAGCTGTCTCACAAGGATCTTCAGAGGATGCGTGATACCTGGCTGCTAGGACATGTTCCATAAATACTGTCCGTCATGTTATTTCCAGCATCTGGTGAGGACAGGTGCTGTGTCCTACACAACTCTGAGGGCCTGTTTGAATCCCTACTCCTGTTAGCATAGTGTTTGGCAGACGGTCAGTACTTAGTCAGTGTTGGATGAGGGAAGGACCAGAAGGTAGTTGTGGGCTGCACGCGGCCGTCCTGGGGAGGGTCCCACCCTCACGGATGCACGACTGACGGCTCCTGAGCGTGGAGGGCAATGGCCCTCGTGAGGCCGTCGGAGCAGGACCACTTGGAACTGTGGTCAGCTTTTGGTGCTTTCTTTGCTGGCCTTTTCTCCCAGCTGTCCTGGGTTTGACAGGTTTCCTTGTTTTGTCTTACTTAGCTTGTCCCTCCTGCCAACCAGGTCCCTGTCAGATCTGACATTTTTGTCCAGTAAATTATTATATTAGTTCATGTGATCTTTTAGACCTTTACTGCATCTGCTGCAACTTCAGTGAGGATGTTTCTAAAATTATTAATTTCATGTATGTAATATTTTCATTCTTTTAATCAAGGAAGCACATATAAATACATTTAACTCACAAAGAATATAATATACCAGGAACTTGAATATTAGCTCAATTAAAATCTTCAAGCTAATCTAACATCTGTCTCTAAGATTAGGAATATCATCAGGAAATAAAATATAATTACTTCAGGGATAAATTTGTTTTTGAATTTGAACTCTCAGAAACTTTCTTTTTTTTTTTTTTTTTTTTTTTGAGACAGAGTCTCACTCTGTTGCCCGGGCTAGAGTGAGTGCTGTGGCGTCAGCCTAGCTCACAGCAACCTCAAACTCCTGGGATCAAGCAATCCTTCTGCCTCAGCCTCCCGAGTAGCTGGGACTACAGGCATGCGCCACCATACCCGGCTAATTTTTCTATATATACATTTTTAGCTGTCCATATAATTTCTTTCTATTTTTAGTGGAGATGGCGTCTCGCTCTTGCTCAGGCTGGTCTCGAACTCCTGAGCTCAAACAATCCACCCACCTCGGCCTCCCAGAGTGCTAGGATTACAGGCGTGAGCCACTGCGCCCGGCCAAAATAACAGTGTTTTAAAGAGAGAAGTTTATTTCTCTCACCCCCAGACCATGGTGGTGGCATGCCAAGGCTGGTGGGCATACCACAGTGTCAGAGACCCAGACTTCCTTTGTCTCCTTTCGTGCATGGCTCCAATCTGGGCCCATCTCCTGGTTCAAGATGGGAAAAGCATGGCATTCATATTCAACAGGGATTACTTTGTGCTAGGATTGGTATATACAATAAACTCCATGTGATTCCTGCCCTCAAGGATTGTTTGTTCTCACGGGGCAGACAGCTGTGTGGATAAGTGGTCTCCATGTGTGGTTGAATGGAATGAGTCCTGTAAGACGGGAACCTGGTGCTGGGGGTAGGCCAGGCAGCAGAGCTGAATTTTGACTGGGCATAAAGGAAGACTTTGTGGAGGAGGTAGTATCTGACCTTGACCTTGAAGAAGAATTTGTATCTTGACAGTCATCTGGAAAGCGCTTCCAAGGAACAATGTGAAGGGGGGTATGAAGGCTTGAAAGAGCAGGGGTCTGCTTAGAGCACCAGGGTGGCAAGAGTAGACCACCAGGCCCAGACGCTGGGTGTTTTCCCTTATTGTCTGAGCCGAAGTAGGTCATCGTTCTAGAGAGGACCTCACATGATTGGCAAGATGTCCCCGGCTGTGTGGTCAGTATGACATCCATTCTAAAAGGTAGACAAACTAACCTTGAGGGAAAACCAAGTGGGGTCATTTGGGGTTCAGAGATACTCTTTCTTCTGCCCATACTTTGGAGGCAGGATTTAGCCCTTTGCAGGCAGTTGCTCCCACTAAATACTTCCCAGTCCACTGAGCCCTGGTATTGTCACTGTGTTTAACTTCCAGAAGCCACTGGGTTCAGGGCACCTGTCACAATATAGGAGGCTGTGGTTTGGTTTTTACTGGTTTTGAAAGATATACACGTTAATTGCTATCAACCTTCCCTTTACACTTTAGACTTTCTTTATATGCACAGGACTTGTAGCATGGCTGAGACCTTGCGTTACCAACATTGCAAGTCATTTCTATGATGTGGACGTGTTTGGGAAGCACGGATTTTATGTTGACTGTGGCTTGTTTCACGGAAAGGCCCCCGAGGATGAGCCCAAGCTTGGATGTTGGGGTCCTGGTGAGAGCACCCACCTAGTGCGGCTGTAAGGCCCAGTTCTGATGAAGTAGGAAGGAACTCTGCAGCCATGAAGGTCACTGCACATAAGCACTCTTGTAATTACTTGGCCTTACCCCACACATGTTCCTTCGTAATCTCTTGCTAGTAGGAGGCTCTTTCAAAACATTTTAAATTCAGAGAAATCTTAGAGATTGCTCAACCCCATTCTCTTCAAATGAAAGTAGTGGGATGCTGAAAAGCTAAGGGACGTGCCTAAGTCCCTATAGCTGTTTAATGGCAAATTTGGGATGAGGCTTCTAAATTTTGGCCCTGAGAGCCCTTTGTAAGAGTAAGGAATGACTTCTGAATCGCTGCATATTAAATTGTGTGTAGCTTTATTGCTTTTACCTGCTTGCTTTTTTGGGGGGGGGGGGCGGCGATATATGTATGTCTATGTACTTTTCTTTAAAAACTGGCATTCTAGGCAGGGTATACCCGGTGATTCGCTTCGCCAGACTGATTAAGCACAAGGGCCGCTGCCACCAATCTTGCCTCATGGGTATACTTCATTGTGTTCAGACTTAACACCATCCCACTGAGTTTAAAGGGCCTTGGTCTACCAGGATGTCCGTAGGTGAAACACTCTGGCAACTTATATTTTAAAGGAGTTTCATATTTTAAATTTTACAGATGATATTTATTTACTTAAGTTCTTAGAAACAAAACAAAACCAGCCCGATTTCTGCACTTCCCAAGTGTGAATTGAGAAGCTATGGTGAGGCTCACCTGCCCCAATAGCTGGAGTCTTGTTTTCATGTGAACTCCTCCTTTAATTTTCATTTTTCTGTCCATTTCTAATTTGTAATATTGCAAATGATACTTCCCTGCCTAAAATATTCTCAGATTCATCACGTGAAGCAGACAGTGAATTAATTACTTTAAGGACTCCCAAAGGCAGTAACATTTTTTTGCCAGGCTGTGTCTGTGGGTCATTTTCCTCCTACGCCTCTCAGGATGTGTTCCTGTCCTTTCTTATGGGTTTGTATTCCGCCCCTGAAATGTAGGCTGAGGGCGTCAGATTGAGATCTTGCTCTTTAAACTGTATCAAGAGGTTTGCCAGCTCTCTTTGGAGTGCACAAGCCAGAGAGCCTTGGGGAAGCAGGGGACAGAAGGGAAGCTGCCATGCCATGATTTCCCCAGCCTGGCTCTCATGGGGGATGACCTGAAATGCCCAACATCTGGCCATGAGGGCCCGGCACAGTGGGGTGTGGGACCACAGCGTGACATTTTACAGCCATTGAAAATACCCAGACAACAGGGAGAAATGCTTCTTACGCAGGTGAGAAAAGCAGACCACAGGATGGCTTATTGGCTGTGAGGACGGTGAAGTTGGCCCACAGGTGGATGGGAGAAGAAAGTGACTAGAGCAGAGGCTGGTGGGGCAGAGCCGGCCATGAGGAGCCCCAGTGGCCTTGACAGCTGCGTGCTAGCCAAAGAATAGACATTTGGACTTAAAAGTGTTCTGGGCTTAGCAGTATGGGGTGGGTTGGCAGAGCAGTGCTGGAGGTGCGTGGTGCGACTCCTGATCGGGAATCGGGACCTTTGGAACTGCTGATGTGCCTAACCAGGTGTGATAGTGTGGAAGAGCCTCACTCGGTTAATCTGTTTAGAAAAAGTTGCTTTTCCTTAACCTTCTCTAAGAATTTTTTTGTTGTTGTTGTTGAGAGACAAGGCTCACTGTGTTGCCCAGGCTGGCCTCAAACTCCTGGGCTCAACCGATCCTCCTACCTCAGCCTCCCAAGTAGCTGGGACTACAGGCGAGAGTCATAGTGCCTGGTTCCAAGGTGATTTTCTTTTTTTGTGGGAAGAAGAGGGCTGCTCTGCCTTGTTGACTGAAACACAGTAAGATGTATTTCCCCCACTCTTTTTCTTTTTTCTTAATATTTGAGAGTCTGAGCCATGTTTATTTTCAGTGAAATTGTTCTGTGTCCTCGTGCAGTTCCTAAAATTTCCCTTCCTCTCACCACCTTTTCTTCAGTTTGCAGCAGATAGTTCTGGGCCATGAGGGGGCTTGAAATCCTGTTAGCCAACTCGTGTTTTTAGGTGATGGTTTCCACAGCAACCACAAGGTGCGTCTGCCTGGGATGCCGGCTATTTCTTTATCTCTGGAAGCACCTTTGAGCGTGTCCGGCCCATGCTGCCCCGACCTATGGCTGCTTCCAGGGCGGTCGGTCTGCTGAGCTGCAGGCCTCCGTGTGCTTCCCGTTGACGGACAGGACAGCCTTTAAAACACAGAATCTTGCAATGTGCGAGCTGTTTTCCGTCATTGAATTAAACGTACTACATGATGTTCCAGAGAGATATAAGTCACTGTATTTGCTGATCCCTATCTCTTCCTTTGAGGAATGTTCACTTTTCCAGATGAAATCATTGGAAACAAAATAGGTTTTGCCAGATAGTTGAGCTTTTAAAAAAGTCTTCCTGCTCTGCTCATGGTGCAAGGCAGTGTATTAACGCAGGCCTTACTCCCTGAGCACCCACAGCTTGTAGGGGGGGGCTTGAGGGCTAGAGAGAAGCAGGAGACCGCGTCCTTTCTTCCAGGGGACTGACTGGACACACAGGAACAGCCCGAGTGGAGCCAAGGCTGGCAGCAGAGAGGACCCAGGAGCCTGTGGGCCCCAGCCGGGTTGTCAGGTGGCAGGAGGGCCTCCCGCGAGGCTGGTGGTAGACAGCCAGGGGTTGAGCCATGTGGCCCACACCATGGTTGCTAAACCCATTTGTGGTCTAGTTTAATGTATGCAGTAGTGTTTAGAAAAGAATTCTAACCACTAGAGCATCTTCACATAAATGCTCCAGTTATTTTCCATTTGTGGATCTTTGGTCTACATCAATCAGAATTACTCAAACTCTTCAACTCATCTTTCCTTATCCTGAATTTGTCCAGCAAGTTTTTATGGAGTGACTGCTATGTGTTGGAGACTGGATGCAGGGGCTATGGCAGTGAACAAAACTGACAAAAGTCCCGGCCCTCCTGGGTTTACATTCTAGCAGGGCAGATGGATGAAAACCAAAACAATAGAGTAAATGATGTAGCTCTTAGAAGGCAATGAGTACTTGGAAGAGAACATAAAGCAGAGAGGCTTTGGCAGGGCTGGGGCAAGGGTCAGAGGGGACCTCACCGGGTTGGGGAACCTCACAGCCTGCAGGGCAGGAGGGGGACATTCCAGGGAGGGGGAAGCAAGTGAGCAAGCAGTACCAGGACGAGCAGAGGGCCAGTGTGGCTGCAGCTTGGTGCAGGGAGGAGTGCAGGGAGGGCTGTGGTGGCAGGGGTGGGGTCTAGGGACAAGGCAGCTTGGCGGGAGGTGGGCAGAGTGCAGGCTGGGAGGACCTGGGCCTTTACTCTGCATAAGGGGCTTGAGAGCAGCAATGGTCTGACTTGCATTTTGAGAGGGTTGCTCCAGAATAGACTGAAGTGGGATGAGGGGAAGCTGGGAGCCCCAGCAGGGGACAGGTGACTGTGACCACGCAGAGGAGAGGTGATGGTGCAGAGGTGGTGGAAAGAAGAGGTGGGTCTGATCATCTCCATGGTTTTGCGGAAGCAAGGCCATTTCAGGAGGCATGTGTGGACCCTGGTGCTCTGTGCGTCCTAGTGCAGGCCCTAGCACTGGGCCACTTACGAAACAAAGTCGGGTATTCGCTGGGTTTTTTAATTAACTAATTTTATATTCCAAAACCATTACATGCTGATATTCAAAATTTTCCAATAGTTTAGGAAGTTATGAGGTGAGATGTGAAAGCCACCCTCCCACCCTCCTGGTCCCCCCCACAGCAGAGTCTCACACGTGCCTGTGGCCCCACTGGGACTCTGTGCAGTGGCAAGCTTTTATGGCCACCTAATTGTTTTTTAATACCAGTGGGATCGGACCGTATCCCTCGGCGCGTGGCAGCAGCTCTTCACACCTGTAGGTGCAGTTCTGCCTCGCCCTCCCTCCCTGCCGCCTCCCTGCGGTGGCGCTCCACCGGCGTCCTGGCGCTTTTTGATTCTTAATGAACACTGAGGGGTTTTCAGTGTTGTTTATTTTTGTTTGTTACTATTAAAAATAATGCCACATTCAACACTTACACTTGGTTCTCTTGGGTGGGTTTATCTGTAGGATAAGTTTTTAGAAGAAATAATTGGGTCCAAGGATAGGTGTTTTCTCTTGTTATGGATATCATGCATTGAGAAGGCACGCCACGACACATGCAGCAGCAGTTCTATGGCCAGTTACGGAATTAATGTGCTTTAACTTTTAAAACCAGTAGCACAGATACAAAAATCTGAGTTACCGTGAAGCTTATTGATGGCTCCAGATCATTCTTCTCTGAAGTCCCCCTGCCCTGCAAGCACCTGGGCTCCTGCCCTGCTGGGTGTTGGGACCCAGCACTCCCTCCCCCTGACTGTCCCTGAAGTGCCCTCACCTGTCCTCCTCATGCCTGCTCTCCATCTTCCTGGGGTCCTTGGAGAAGCCACACTCTTTTCTCAGCAAGCCCCTCCTCTGGGTCTTCCAGAGAGAGAGCCCTATTTCCCGGTGCTTTTCACACTCTGCAGCTGTTTGTGTTTTGCTGCGTGTCAGGCTGCCCTCACCGGACATCAAGCCCAGGAGGGCAGGGACCATGTCTGTCTTGTTCACTGCTCCATCCCCAGGCTTAGGAGATGCCTCCTGGCATGTGGTAGGTACTCAGAAGTACCAGTTCATGTGTAGGAAAGAAGTAGGTACTTAGGAGAGTGCCTGGCGCATGGTACGTGTTCGCAGAAGGAGTGGGTAAGTATGTCCCTTACTTAATGATCCTCCTCTCACCCTGGGCCAAGACAAGGGCTTAGAAGAAAGATTAGATTGTAGTCATTTTCCAATTACTGAAGAATCTCCTTCCCTGGATAATTCGAAGGGGAAGCCTTAAGTGCAGCCTCTGCTCACTGCGCGTCAGGTGAGCGGCCAGAACCAGGCCAGCCGTGTGGCTGGGGTGGGGGGTTGGAGGCGGCGAGGACACCTTCTTCTGTGCTGCCTTCTGCAGTTAGAGGAGCGAAGAGGAGGGCTTTCTCCCGTGGCTGACTTTCAGGAGAGATGAACAACATGGTCCTTTTACTCGGAATGTCCTTGCTTTATAGCAATAGCCTTTTGGCCTAAAAAAATGACCTGTTCTGTTGTTTCTTTTTGGAACAAATTAAGGGCATTAAGGGGGAGCTTCGATGTACTTATGTAATGCATATCTTTTGTTTACCTGATACCTGTTATCAGGCCCAAAGGGGAGGAAGGAGGTTGTTCCAGCTCCTAGCTTGGGCAAAGGGCACCTTGGCAACCTCTGTTAACCTCTGAGACTGTGCACACCAGTTAAGAAATGGCTGTGACTCCTGGTGCCTGTGTACGTCAGAGGCACAAGTCACTGGAATCCAAGATCTGGAGCTGTTTACAGTCCCCCAGTCATTCCTGGATTCCCAGATTCCGGAGGAGTGCCTCTGAGAACCAAGTGTGTATTCAGCAAACATCTGTCAAGGGCCGACTGGGTGCCAGCCTGGGGAATCACAAGTGTGTTTTTTAAAGGGGTAAAGAGGAAAAGGGGTGATGATTTGAACATCTTCACGTTAGGACTTTCTGGCTCTCAAGTTGCAGGTTGCTGCTTATGCATCTTTGATGGGCCAACAAGGTCCCAGGCCTGCTGTCCCTGCCCCTCATGTCGCTAGAATTTTAAGGTCTCCCAGGGGAGCTGGCCCCAGAGACTACCCACTGACCCACCAGTGACTGGCAATTCACTGGCCACAACAGTTCTGCACTCCTCCCAGAGCAGTTGGAAGGACAGGAGGCATAGGCTGGAAGTCCCTGCTCATTCAGTCAGTCACTCATGCTCTCAGGCCTTTATTGAGCACCTACGACATGCAGCACTGTGAGGGCCCCGGAGCTAAGTGGGAAGGAGACCCACAGTGGTGCTGACAGAACAGGGCTGGCCTCCACCCTGCCCAGCCCGCAGGACCTCCGGCATGCTGTTCCCCATCCCTTAACTGGTCTCTTGCTTTTATCTTTGTCCTCCTATTTTATGTGATAGGAAATTCCTGTGGTTTTATCATCCAAGTCACTAGCTTCATCTTTAAACTTGCACATTCTATGAAGCAGATCATTATTAAAATGTTTACTTTGGTAATAAATTTCCTAAAAATTAACTCTTTTTTTTCTGGTTTCCTGATTGCTCCTTTTTCTTAGCAGCCTGTTAATGTTTTATGGGTACAATAACCCTTGACTCTCTTGGAAAATTCTTAGCTTATTAGAATTTCTCTTGTTCCAAGTATCTCTTTTCTCCAGAGTTCCTGTCGATCTTGCTCCTGCTCTTTCATGGTTTTGGTTTTCATTTTGTGATTATTAATTTAATGATTGAAGATCCTTGGTTATCAGTTCATGTTTATGAAAGAACAAAGCTGATGGCACAGGAAGCTGAGCTGGGTTCCCTGCTGGCCTCTCCCCTAAAGACGGGGGTGGCTGTGCTCTGCAAGAGGCCGGGCGTGGTCCAAATGGGCTTTCCTGAAGGACTTCTGTGCTTAGTGGTTCCAAATGCAGTTTTGAAAATGACTGTGATGATTGACCATCATTCTGCCTCTCTCCCGACTTTGCGTTTCTCAACCATCGTGTCCTCCGACCTGCTGCTCTGCCGTGGCCTTGTTTCCCTGTGCTGGTACAGGTTCCACCCCGTTAACTCAGTGCACCCTCAGGAGGAAGGAGAGGGAGGTATATGTGCCTCTCTTGAATTTGTTTCTTTCCAACGCTGGCACTAAAATGGTCATGCTGTAGTGTCATTTTTTGGCAAAGAAACAAATTTGGAGGAGCTATATGGGAAATATATTTTCTTGTCTTTGTTTTTGCCGTTGTGATGGGAAGGAATCCGGAATAGCTCAGCATACTCTACCCCATCCTAAAGGTTGGCTTCAAAATCAGTTGTTTGGAATTCAGACGGCATGTTACTGCTTCAGCTTGTGTGACACACAGTGTAGCCCACGAGATAGAATTTGGGCCAAAAGCGTGTGCAGGAGGAGTGTCCGACAGGAACACCCTCCCTTACGTGCAGCCCTTGTTCAGAGCTCACAGCACACATTCAGTTGTCTTCGAGAACTGGAGCTCAGTTTCTTTAGGAAAGAGAATCCGCCAACCACTGGGTACTAGACAGTCTGAAAGGTGCCAAAGAAGTGCCAGATCCAGGCCTTGTCCTTGGAAAGAGCAATGATGACTCATTTGTCTGCCACTTTGCACTTTCCCAAAGTTCTTTCACATCTGTTATCACCCCTGAGCCTCTTAATACCCCAGAGATGATGATGAGGGCCTGTGACATCCTGCCTCACAAACAAGGACAGTGGCTCTCGGAGGGGACAGATGACTGAATCACAGAGGTGGAGCCGAGGCTCATTTTCCACTCGATATCACACTGTCTTCCCAGGAACTTTATCTTCCAGATGAGAAACACCCAATTAATTATTAAATGCATGTTTCCTATTTTGTGGCATTGATAAACAGATTTCAAAAGCATCCAGTGCCGTTTGGCATTGGAGAACATTTTGTTCCACTGCGTGTGCGTGGGCATGGTCGCCGTTAGGGCTGGCTCAGGACCCTGGAAGAATGAATGAAGCAGAACAGGAAACACGCCCCACCTGATCTGCTCCTTTTGAAGGAAGATTCAGCTTCGGAAGCCTTCTCAGTCTCCCGAGCTTACATGTTTCTTCAGCCCAGAGGGTGCTGCGACCAGATGCATTTTTATGGTTAAGGACATTTGTGTGTGAAAAACAATTCTGAGTAGTATTCCCTGAGAGGCCCAGGGCCTTTGGGAACGTTTTGGAGATCAACGTTAGTAAGAAAGCCCTGGGGCTCTAGCTGCTTTTCTGAGGGAGCAGCCACCCAGGGTTCCCAGATCCGTGGAGTGACTGTGGCTGGATGAGCAGTGTCCTGTGGGGTTGGGCAGCGTGGAGTCAGACGGTCTGGGCAGAGTCCCAGCCTCGCACTTAGGAGCCGTGGGCCCCGGGAATGGTGATTTGAATCATTTGTATGGTGGTTGCCTTCCTGTAAAATGGGGGCAACAATACATCTTTTGTAGAGTTTTTGAGGTACAAAAATAAATGTCTAAAGCTCACCTTGGCCACCTGGTGGTGCTAAGAGGTGCTTAGTACATGCTAACTGCTTTGTTGTTGGTTTGTTCCACTCCTGGAAAATTCTTACCCTGGACTCCCAGGTGGCATGACAGAACCACATCTGGATGAAGCAGGTTTGTTTTATTTGACACAAACATGGCAGACTGCAGACAAGAGAGCCTTCTTTAGGGGCATAATTCTGTTATCAGATAGTTATTGAACACCTAACCTATATGGTGCCATGAGGCAGCTCTTCTAGTTCTTTCCTTGGTGGCCTTGGTCTCCCTGTGGGGTTGAGCATGACTCTTCTGGGGTGTGGCCTGCCTGCATTGGTCCTGGTCTACAGCTGGTTCCCACCGGGGCAGGGGGGCTCAAGTGAGGATCCACATACTAGAGTAGGGGCCAGTGTTCATCTGGACATTAGGGATCTTTTGTTATGGAAGCTCATTTTCTCTTAGAGCATAGGCCATGTCCTGTGCCCTCCGTTCTTACCTTAGAATTATTTGTCTGCAGGTGTAGGCACCATGGTCACATGTATCTGTCCACCCCCCACTCGCCCGCTTGAAGGAGGGAGTGAAGTGATGCCTGGATCCGTGGATAACCTTCTTCCCTTCCTTCCTTTCTCGGCAAGCTTTTGTTTCTGAGTTCTCTATGGGGAACATGGGTTACTTTTGTTTTTCTAAGTTACATTTTCTTTTTGCCAGGATCCTGTTAAGATATAAATTTTTTTTTAAAAAAAAAAAGAATGCCCAAATTGATTGGTATCTTAAAACAAATCTTTATTATTTACAGTGTTTTTTTTCCCCCTCCTCGCAACATGTGTATATTAATAGTGTTAAAAGGACAAAGTATTTCTTCTGTTTGCATTTGACAAAATTTAATATTTGGGCCTTTCCTGATTTTCTCATTATTCTAGTCCAGTTTAGTTGTTTTTGAGTTTTATTTAAAAGAAATCGAGGCCTAGCCCCTGGGTTGTTTGTATTCCCAGCACCAGCTTAGTTATTGAAACTTAGATATTTATTGAAGGAAGGAATGAGATTCACCAAGAGCAGCTACATGGCAGGTCTTCTCCTCTTCCCAGTTTCAGGTTGACACAGACCATTGTATCACTAAGCCTGTGATGCTCCCAGGCTCTTTCCTTGCACTCCCCTCATGACCTTCTCTGAGCCTGGGTGTGGTTGATGTGACTCACGAGGTCACAGGGGCCCAGGAATAGTGGTTGATCATCGTGCCTTATTGAGTTGGTGGTGCCAGTTGAATCCTGGTAGAGAAGAGCGAATCTAACTCTTCATCGTGCAGAATATTTCTT
>JAQIFY010001446.1:0-14173 GCA_028533085.1 Varecia variegata | reverse complement strand
CTATATTATTCCAACAAAGATGCTTGCTCTTTCCTTTGGTTAGAAAGCACCCAGTTATCTAGGAGAAGCAGCGTGTGGGACAGCTCCTTGTTGGTACTGCCTAAAGCGCCTGGGTCTTTTAGCTGAAGAACTGGAAGAGCGAAAACAGATTACCCAGGGGCCCCCAGACTAGAGATAGGTATGACAATCTCTTTGCCCCTGATAATTTTCTGGGTGTGCTGTGCTGGATTCCAGTGATCTAAAGAGCAATATGTACCCGAAATAAGAAAGGCCACGTTATCTGGGGCAAATCTGACAACATACAGAGATCGAGGGAGATGCTATCCACAGCCTCGTGGTCAGATTTTCTTCAGCACTTCATGTTTGGTCTCACAATGCTGAGCTCCCGAGGGCCTCTGAAAGCAGGTCTTAGGTGTTAACTGAGTTCTGCCAAAATGATCTAGTACTCAGGAAGTCGTTGGAACACAGTATAAAGGTGCTGAGACTTCTGTGGAATTTCACTTACCCTACTGTTTTGAAGGGCTGGCAATAAATTAATATACGTGTCCCCAGCATAAGACTACAGTGGGCTTTTTTTAAGGAGCCAAAGTTGAGTTATTTGCAGATACAGTTTGGTTTACTAAGAATCTCTTGCTGTTTCTTAATGCTTTCACCCTTCACAGTCCTGGCACGCTAAACTCAGGTCCACTGAGGAACCCACTGACTCCATCAACCTGGCTTGACCTCTTGCCGTCCTTGACCCTTTAGACCGAGTGCCCCGGCTCTGGGCTCCCACGGCGCCGGTCGGCGGGTGGGCGGATGGGTGGGCAGGGTGGTGTCTGCCGAGAGGGTGGATGGCGGAAGTCGGTAACCAAGGCAGTGCGAGGGAGGGGTGGTTGCACAGGTGGGAGGATGGGAGAGGATGGGTGGGCTGGTGAGTGAATGTGAACTTGGAGTACACAGGGCTTCGGAAAGTCACTGCGTACCGGTACCTTGGGCAGTTGGGTGGGGATCTGAAGAGGGGATTAAGCTTCTGAAAGCGGGTGGAAGAAAAAAGCGCCGCAAATTCCTCCTCAGCTTCCGTTCTTGCCTGGCGCCCTCGGAATCCAGAAGCGAGACGGGCAGAGCGGACGGGAAGGCGCGTGGTAGCAGTGCCCCCTGGTGGCTGTGGGCGGAGTCGACGGTGGGCAGTCTACATATTTTCCTTAGGAACTTTTCATTGTCTACTCCTCCGCAACCCCATACTAGAATACCAACTCCATGAGGACAGGGATTTTTATCCATTTACTCATTGTTACATATCCAGCGTCTAGAATAGCTCCTGGAACATAGCAGGTGTTCAGTAAATGTTAACTGAATGAATGAATGACACAGATTTCAAACTCTGCTCCACCATTTTATTGATGTTTGACTCTAATCAGCTCTCTTAACTTCATAAAGCCTGAATTTCCTCATGGTAAAATGGAGATGCTAACACCCCCCTGTCACAAGCATTAACAGGAGGACAGAGACCTACACATGCTAGGCAAGGGCCCTTGGTCACTGCTTGTTCCCTTCATCCACCAGCCAGCACTGATGACACATCATATACTGACAGCAGCACATCATCTTCACGAAGAAACCAATTTGATGGGCACATTTGCTGAAAGAGCTTCACACTGGGTGTAGGGCAGCAGGGGAAATAACCCCAGCCTGGTCCCAGGCTTGCCAGGCAAGGAGGAAGTATAGCTAGATGGACAAGGGAAGGCCAGGTGAGGGGTGAGATCCCTCTTCCACCGTCCACACCCCATCTCCCCACCCACAGCCACACCCAACTCTTCTGAATGCCTTGAACCATCGGGCTCCCTCTGCCCTCCTTGCCTTTGCAGACGCCGTACCCTCTGCCTGCATTCCCTTCTCTCCAACCCATGGCTGTGCCCCACGTCCAAGTCTTCTAGAACAGCTGCCTCCTGTTCTCCCTGTGGCCACTCTGGCCCTGCAAATCCAGCTTCCTGCAAGCAGACTCACTCTAAACTGCAAATATGCTTACCTCACTTTCCAGCTTGAATCTAATTGTTCTTAGGACAGAGTCCAAATCCTCTGACCTACCATTTTGTGGTCTGGACCCAGCCCATCTCCTGGCCATCTTGCCTTTCCCAATCCTGGCTTCAAATCTTACACCAGACAATCCAAGCCATTTACTACCTCTGGACCTTGGCCCACACAGTCTTCTTTGCCTGGAAATCCACCCCCTGCACAGAGGGCTTGTGTTGCACTTGCCCGCCCAGGAGCCATTTCCTCTCCCTCTGGTAATGGAATCCGCTCTCCACCTCTCAGATCTGGGGTTCTTGTAGGGCTGACTCATTTCGTTCAAGGGTGACCTTAAGACTCAGCTTGGCAGGTTCTTTTTTAACTGGACTGCTGTGGGTGCAACGTGCACTCTCCGATTGGCCACGGCCCACTCCCTTCTGTCTTATTCCAGCTTCCCCCACTTCGTTTATCCTGGAGGCACTAGAGTTTGCGGCCCCTGGTACAGACTCCTCATTTCTGCCTCTGTCAGGGTCTGATTCCCTCCTGGATCCCACGTATTCACTTCCAGTTCTCAGATCACCCCAGGCCCAGCTTTCTTGCCCTGTTGCCCAGCATTGCCCCTGGTTCTGTGGGGATTTGATTCTTCCCTTTTGGGCATCAGGAGCTGGGGTTCATCTGAGCACGTCCGTATTTTCCCTTGAGGAAGGACAGGAGCACCGGGCTAGAGGTGGGGACTAGAGAGGACAGGTGCAGCTCCAGGGGCACCTCTGGGCTGTGTCTGTGGGAATGGCCCCTTTGACTCAGGGCGTCACCAAAAGGAGCCTCCAGCTGGGCCCAGCATCTCTGCCCAATGACTCTCCCCCTCTGTGTGCTCAGAGTCTGGCCATGGCAGGCACGGTGCAAGTTTGGTGCGTGAAGAATGAAGGTCTTGGCCTATCTGGGGCTTTCATCTCTATTAGCTCATTGTTTCCTTTAGCTACTGCCTTCCCAGGCACCTTGCCAGTGTCCAGGGTTGAAGCAGGGACAAAGAGGTAGGGTACTTCCTTCAAGGGAGATCAAGACCCCGAGACCCCATGGGGAATGAGCCCTTATGGGCAAGAGCTGTTTCTCTCTAGTGGCAAAGGACGGAGAAGGGAGTGGGTCCTGGGAGTAGAGAGGCAGCTCCGGATGGGGCCCCGCTGGAGGAGTCACCTTGGGGATCACCTTCACCTAAGGACCTCTCATGTCCCTGCTCCTCCCGGAGCGACCCTAGAAGGATTAGGATTAGAAAGAGGAGAGCCCTAGGCTTGGGTGAGGGTAGGGGCAGCCATGGAGGTGAGGGGACCTCGAGTGTGTGTGTACGTCTGGGAAGCTGGCCTTAGGCCCTCCGCCTAGATCCCGGAGTTCTGGCGTGGTGAGAAGGAAGTTTGACATTCCAACATGGAACTGCCCGACCTGTCCCTCACTCCTTCCGCTGACCTCTGCTCTGGCCTCAGCTGCTCCGCATCCGTCATCCTTCCCCAGCAAATATCAGCCCCACGGGACCAGATCCTAGAAGGCCTCGGCACTGAATTGGGGGGTGTCTTTCACTGAGAAGAGGATGCGTGGTGGAGTCTGTGGGAGACCCTAGAAGTGAGGAACAGACAGACTCTCACCTCCACCAAAGAGCCAGCCACAGTAGCCAGAAGTGAGAGGCCAAATTCTTAATAACTGGTACAACATGGGCATCGACCAAGTGGAACGTTCTAGCTGCAGATGAGACCTAGTGCCACATCTTCAAATATAAGATGCCACTGAGTGTAGCACACACACATTATTGCTCAAATAGTCAGTTAAACTATGACCGATGCTTTCTTACTGCTTACAAGTTCTATTTTATACATGTTGAAAGAGCTCTTTTGGCCTATTTCAACATAGATTTTTATCACATACAGATGCTCCTTGACTTACAACAGGGTTAGGTCTGATAAGCCCCTCATAAGGTGAAAATATCTTAAGTTGAAAATGCATTTAATACGCCTAACCTGCCAAACATCATAGCTTAGCTTAGCCTACCTTAAATGTGCTCAGAACACTTACATTAACCTACAGTTGCGCAAAATTATCTAACACAAAGCCTATTTTAAAATAAAGTGTTGAATATCTCATATAATTTACTAAATACTGTACTGAAGTGAAAAACAGAGTGCTTGTGTGGGTCCCCAAAGTGCGGTTTCCACTGAACGTGTGTGCTTTCGCACCGCTGTCTGTATGAGATGCATGCACAGGCCACAGTGGCTGCATGGGGACAGCAGCCTGGCTGACAGTGACTGTGAGACACTGTTGATTAAGGGTGACTTCTGCCCATGTGAAAATAATGTGCATCTTAGAATAAATGAACTATGATAACTTTTAGCATTTACTGATCACTTACTATATGTTAATTACCACTCCAAAAACCCCAAGAGGTTAATCATTTATTAACCCCGTTTTGCAGATTAGGAAACTGAGGTGAGCAGAGGTGAAGTCAGCCCTGCCAGGTCACACGAGCAGTAGGTGGCAGAGCTGGAGTTGAGCCCAGGGTAACGCCAAGTGTACCCTGCTGGCCAGTGACCTCGAGGGTGCCAGCAAACCACGTTAACCCACTGCCAGTGTCATCCCCTTCTGCCTTAGGACCGGGGAGCGTGGGGCCCTTCGGCAAACAGCTTGAGGGAGAAATCAAGGGCCGGGGCGGCCTGGGTCAGCATCCCCAAAGAGATGACATCGATGTGGGGCCCACAGAACTGAGGGAGGTTGCCCAGCGTGACGCCTCCACTGGCTTCCACGGCCACACTCGGGAACCGGGCCTTCAGCGCGGCAGCCGTGGCGTGCAGCTCCTGCAGGACACAAACCAGGGCAGTGACAGCCCCCTGCAGGCCCCTCCCCGGGAGCAGAGCCCGCCTCACCTCCGGCCTGAAGTTGTCCAGCAGGACGAGGTCGGCCCCTGCCTCGGCCGCCTGCTCCGCGTCCCGCAGGCTGCTGCACTCCACCTCGACCTTCAGCGCGAAGTCGGCCGCCTGCCGGGCGCCCCGCACCGCCTGCCAGGCAGCGGAAGGGTGGCGGTGAGGACCGGATTGCACCTGGCCCTGCAGAGCAGGGAGCTGGGACCAGCATTCAAAAGGCCCCAGATGGTCACTGAGCTTGGGGTCCATGAGGAAACCAGATATTGGGATGTTTTATATTAGGTTATACCACGTGAAATTACCACACTTGTGGGTGTAAAAACGGCCACATATTAGCAGTATTTGGCATTTGGCCCTGAGTTCCATTTGACTCAGAATATTAAAACCAGGATCTCCCAGGACACTGCGCAGATGGGGAAACAGGTGCAGAGGGCTGAGGTGATCAGCACTGGCTTCCCAGCGGTTTAGCCTTTGTTCTTGAACATCATCCAAGGCCCCAGAAGAACAAAGAGAAAGAGCAAGTCCAGCCCCAGGCTGCAGAGGAGGCGGCGGAGGGAGGAGCCTCCCTCCCTGACTCCAGCCCAGGGCTCTGCAGCAGGCGGGGAGGGTGCGAGGAGGGGTGGGCTGGACCAGGGCCAGGGCAGGGCCCCAGCAGGACAAGTACCTTCTCCACACCACCGGCTGCCACGACGTGGTTGTCCTTCACCATCACCAGCCCTCCCAAGTCATAGCGGTGCGCCGCGGCCCCACCCACGAGGAGCCCGTACTTCTCCACCAGCCGGAAGCCTGGCGTGGTCTTCCTCGTGCCAGCCACGTGCCCAGTCCAGCCGGTCCCTCTGGCGGCCTCTACAGCAGCTGCAGCAGCGCTGGCCACACCACTGCAGCGGGCCAGAGTGTTAAGGGCCACCCGTTCCCCCAGCAGCAGGCAGTGGGCAGGGCCCCGGACCTCAGCCACCTTGGCCACCGGCACCAGCTTTGATCCCTCAGGGAGGAACCAGGAGACCTGGCAGTCGAGTTGGGCAAAGATGGCATCGAAGAAAGGCCGCCCTGCCAGTAGCCCGGGGGATTTGGCCCACAGCGCAGCCTTCGAGGGGGCTGCCCCCGCGACCAAGGCTGCATAGTTGAGGCCTGGGCAGTCCTCCCGGAGCCAGCTGTCGGCCAGGGCTGCCAGTGTGGTCGGGGGCAGCAGGAGTGCCAGGCCTGGGAGGGAAAAAGAAAACAGCTACTGCATTTGGCTGCCCCTTGCAGTCAGGGCTGATGGTCAAAATATGTAACAATCAGTTAAACTGGGCACTAGCCCATTGGGCTGAAGATCTGGGGGTCCCAGGAGAGGGACTGCAGCAGGGGGTGGGCCCCATGAGCTGGACAAGTTTGTTTTGTTTTGTTTTGAGACAGAGTCTTGCTCTGTTGCCCAGGCTAGAGTACAGTGGCAGTGTCATAGCTCACAGCAACCTCTAACTCCTGGGCTCAATCGATCCTCCTGCCACAGCCTCCCGAGTAGCTGGGACTACAGGTGCGCACCACCACGCCTGGCTAATTTTTCTATTTTTGCGTAAAGATGGGGTCTCACTCTTGCCCAGGCTGGTCTCCAACTCCTAGCCCCAAATGATCCTTCTGCCTCAGCCTCCCAAAGTGCTAGGATTACAGGTGTGAGCCACCGCACCGGGGCCATAAATATCAAATAATTTTTAGTATAAACATGTCCAAGGTGATATTTAGTTCATATTCATACTGAAAAATTATCTGTTGTTTATCTGAAATTCAAATTTAACTGGGTGTTTGTATTTTATCTGGCAAACCTAGTGCTTGGTCAACAGCTGTATCAACCAGAAGAGAAGTATTTCAGTATTTTCACAGCACATACAACCAACCGCCCCCTGCACGCAGCCTCAAGGGCGCCCTGCAGCCGTTCCAGCCGGCCTTGCCTGCAGGGACCAGCGAGGTACCCGCGGAGCGGCCGGGGCAGAATGTGAGCTTGTGTGTCTTTCATCCTCGTCTTCTCTACGGCGCCAGGTATTTTAAAGCCGAAGTTCAGCTTTTTAAACATAGAGTCTGAGGACCACAGAGGAAGGCAAATGGGCCGCAGTACACTGGCAGCAGAGTCCGCCGCGGCCGGGCGTGTGGTCCTTCATGGCCGTCTGTCCCCTCTGCCTTCGCGCTCTACCGCCAGCTCCCGCCCACGCCTGAAGCTGCAGCAAACTGTCGCCCCTCTAGAGATGGAGGCTGCACAAGGAGGAAAGCGCGCGTGAAACTGGGTTACAGCCCCTGTTCTGGGAGACGTGGAGAGTCCTCTGCCTGTAAAATAAGGGTCACGGACGTGGTGGTTTCCAAGGGCGTCAGGCCGAGTGCGGCGGCCAACCGCCCTTCACGACCGCTGAACGGGTGACCGCGCGGGACCAGACCCCGTGCGACGTCGCCACCTGTCGGCCCGGAGAAGAACTGCCGCCTCGTGGGCACCTGCTGGCGGTGGACGTGGCGTCCCCCTAGAGGGCAAGGGTGCCGGGTTCGGTGCACACCCACACGCGCGCAGAGGCACACACACACACTCTTCTGGCCCAAGGGGAAGTTGAGGCCAGATATTCTTGCTTGCTCTGCTCTCAGGAGTCGCTCTCTCAGCTGACCCTCCTTCCCTAAAGCTAAGCGCCCAACCTGCACCTCCCGCTCCACTTCTGAGCCGCAGGCCACAGGGACGGCGCCGGCCTCCTTCCCCACGCGCCGTCCCACGTCTGCCGCAGGGCTCCGTCCCTCCGCGGAGAGCCAGCCGCGCCCAGGCTGGGCGCCGGGAGCAAAGACCAGCCATAGCGCCTGTCGCCCTCGCTCTGCCCAGCTAGGGAAAAGGCCCGTGACCACTCAGCAGCGATGCAGACCCCACCCCAGCCCACCCCGTGCAAACTGGCTGCTTTCTTCTTAAATCGAATTTGAATCCTTCAGCTGTTAAGTATCAGATCAACTAACCATGATGCACCCATACAATGCAATTCTACTCAGCATTAAAAAGGGAACCAACTCCTGATATACACAACAGTAGGGACGTGTGTCAAATGTATTATTCTAAGTAAAAGGAACCAGATTCAGGCCCGGTGTGGTGGCTCACGCCTGTAATCCTAGCACTCTGGGAGGCCGAGGCTGGAGGATCGCTCGAGGTCAGGAGTTCGAGACCAGCCTGAGCAAGAGCGAGACCCTGTCTCTACTAAAAATAGAAAGACATTATCTGGCCAACTAAAATATATACATATAAAGAAAAAATTAGCCGGGCATGGTGGCACACGCCTGTAGTCCCAGCTACTTGAGAGGCTGAGGCAGGAGGATCACTTGAGCCCAGGAGTTTGAGGTTGCTGTGAGCTAGGCTGACACCACAGCACTCTAGCCCAGGCAACAGAGTGAGACTCTGTCTCCAAAAAAAAAAAAAAAAGGAACCAGATTCAAAAGGCTACAGTCTATATGATTCCACTAATATGGCACCAGATCAGTGGTTGCCTGGGGCATGGGAGGGGTTGACCACCAGGGGCAGCACAAGGGACTTTTTGGATGTGACGAACTGCTCTGTATCTTGTCTGGGGTGGTGGCTGAGCAACTGATGCGTTTGTCACCACTCAAAGAACTGCACACAAAAGAGGATGAATTTTACTGCCTGTAACTATACTTCATTAAATTTGCCTTTAAAATAAAACAACAAAAAAGTACATTTGAGTGGCTCACTCAAAGATTCTCTCCTTGATGAAACTCTACTCAGGCTCCCCTGAACTCTTTTTCAACTAGGTTTGGGCTCCTGTGTTTGCCTCTGCATTGTCCAAGTTTAGCAAGAATCCTGCTAAGTCAGTTCAGCCAGAACCCCATCCTCTGTATCTAATCACCCTCAATATCTGATTGGGCTCCTCATCCTCCACCTTCCCCCAGGTGACGTCTGATCACCCTGGCCTGTCTGCAGCAAGATTCCTGCTAGATTGGTTTAGCCAGAATCTCCCTTGCCCCTGACCTTTCCTCTTAGTAATTTTTCACCCACTGCGCCCACCCTGCTCCTTGGCGATAATCCTCACTTGCCCTTGTTGTATTCAGAATTGAGTCCAGTTCTAACCTACTGCAATAGTCCCAAATAAAATGTTTTCACTGCTGTAACTACTGTCCAACTCTGGTTTTCTTTGATAACTCTCCTGCTGAAAACCCCACTTTCATGGCATTAGCTCCAGCTTTCTTAACTTCTTTCCATCTTTCATCAATTCTTTTGACAAATTCTTATTTTCTTTTTCCTTCTTTTTTGAAGCCTGCAGCACCCATTATTCCCAGGCAATCTGCCATCCAAGTACTAACCAGGCCCAGCCCTACTTAGCTTCCAAGATCAGAGAAGCCCAGGCGCGTTCAGGGTGCTATGGCCAGAGACGACAAATCCTTATTAGCACCTGCTTTGTGCCAGCCGCTAATTGCTGGGACATGCTGCTGACAGCGTGGACAGTTCTGTCACCTCTCAGGCTTCAGCCTACGCTGTTCTAGTGTTGTGCCTCTGCCTGGAAGCACCTTCTCTAACCCTCTTACCCTTGTCCTCAAACTTTCCTCTGTGGGGCCTTCTCTTAAACATCCTCAACAGGGTCCCTCACAGGCCCTCCCCCCAAATTAGGCCCTAGGCTCTCTCAGCTCCCCATTGTCATACTCTGTAGATGTTTCCTCTCTAAGGGCAAAGGCTGTATCTGTCCACTGAGTTTTTCGCTCAATCCCAAGTGCCTAGCACACTGAATCATACAATTTTTCCACTTTTATAGGTTAAAAACAGTCAAATCTTGGCAATTTTATATTGTTTAGTTTAATAGTATGTGCTCAATGATACTTATCCCATCAGAGAAGCCACGTAGCAGAGTGAATCAGAGCCCAAACTCTGGGGCCACACACCTGGGTTCCAATACTGGCCCTGCCACTTTTTGCTAAGTGACGGTGGGCCAGCAACTCAGCCTCTCAGGGGCCTTAGGTTCCGGGCCTGTAACAGGGTAATAGTAATCACAATGACCTCATAGGATTGTTATGAAAATAAAAGAGTTTGTATTTTGCAAAACCCTTAGGAACATTGTCTGGCACAGGGTGGGCGTGTTTGCTAAAGAAATGACCGCGGCATTTCCCAAGCGTGGTGGGTGCATGGGAGAAGAAATGACTAAGTGTCCCCGAGGGAGGATGAGTGTTGCTCGCCAGGCAGAAGTGTGAGGTGGGGGCAGGACATTCGGGCTGACGGAGCAGGCGTGCAGGGTCGAAAGCACTCTCGGGGTGTGTGGGGTGGGTGTGTGTGGGATTCACAGGACAGAGGGAGGGAGGGGAGGCTAAAGGGGCAAAGGACTAAACTACTTAGCTGACAGACTTGGCCAGATCCCAGGGGCCATCGTAGAATTTTAAGGGAGTATATGACATGATTATGATTTTTTCCAGAAGGGTCACTGCAGCCACCATCTGGGAAAAGGAGGCCAAGGCAATTGGCCAGACAAAAAGAGATGAAGGGCCAGGCGTGGTGGCTCACACCTATAATTCCAGCACTTTGGGGCTGAGGGAGGAGGGTCACTTGAGAATCCTCAGGATCCTCCTCAGCAGGAGTCCGGGACCAGCCTGAGCAAGAGCAAGACCTCATCTCTACACAAAATTCAAAAATTAGCTGGGCATGGTGGCTTGTGTCTGTGGTCCCAACTACTTAGAAGTCTGAGGTGGGAGATTGCTTGAGCCCAGGAGTTCGAGGCAGCGGTGAGCTACGATCACTCCACTGCACTCCAGCCTGGGCAACCGAGTGAGATCTTGTCTCTAAGAAAATAAATAAAAATTAAAAAATAAAAAGGACAAAGACTTGAACTTCGCAGTTCGATAGGGCAAACGTGAGAGCTGTTTCTGAGGGAGAATCTGCCAAGATTAGCAGCCGATGAGCCGTGGAAGCCTCTGCCTCTGTCCTGGGTAGCTGAGAGCTGGCAGCAGGGTGTTGTTCTAGGAGACGAGCAGTTCGGCCGAGGAGGGAACAGCAGGAGGTGACTGCTCTGCACACTGTGGTGTGCCAGGGCATGCACTGCCATCCTCTTATGTGCTCTCATCTCGAACTCACCGTAAGGGATTCTTCCCACTTCACAAGTACAGAAACTGAACCTCAAAGAGTGCCCCAAATTGTGCCCTGGTGACACAGCTTAGCAGCAGCAGAGTTGGAAGAAGAATGAGTTTGGTGTTGCAGAGATTAAGGTCAAGACTCCAGCAGGAGATGCAGGTGGCGCTGTCCAGAGGGTGGGCAGGAGGACGGCTCCGGAGTTCAGGACAGATGCCAGGAAGCATCAGCAATGAAAGGACAGACAAAAGTGTGGTCATCACAAAGAGAAGCAGCACCAGCAGTGGGTGTCTGGGAAGGAGAAGAGGGTTTCAGGAAGTCAGGTGTGAGCAGAAGCAAGCAGAAGGAAGATTGAAATGGACTTAGCAACTTGGAGGCCTTTGCCAGAGCAGTTTTGGTGCTGCGTGGTGGGGACGGAAGCCACGTTGTCATGGGCAAGGAGTGCATGTGAGGTGGGGAAGTGGAAGCAGTGGTTGAAAACCACTCCTTTCAGGAGAACTTGACAAAGCAGGGCCTTCAACATGGGCTGCACGTTAGAACCATCTGGAACCTTCTCAAACTTTCGGATGCTCAGGCCTATTCCAGACTAATTGAATCAGAATCTCTGGGAGGTGGTTCCCAGTCATCCAGGTTTGGGATGAGCCATGCCCACCCTGCCTCATGACTCAGATACACATGAGGGTTAAGAACCAGCACTCACTAAAACCACATATGGTGCCTCCACTGATGTGACATGTCCAGAAAAGGCAACTCAATAGAGACAGACAGCAAATTAGTGGTTGCTGGGGACTGGGAATTAACTAAAAATGGCACGAGATCTTACTGGGATGATAGAAATGTTCTATGGTGACAGCCGCACAACTCAGTAAATTTACTAAAAATCATTGAACACTTAAACAAACAAACAGGAACCAGTGCTCTGATGAAAGGCATGAACCATTTTGCAACCCTTAGAGAACCAGTGGATCCAGGCATTGAGCATCCAAGGCCAACATCAAGAAGAAAGACAAGCTCTGGGCCAGTGGCTCACACCTGTAGTCTCAGCCACTCAGGAGGCTGAGGCAGGAGGATTGCTTGAGCCCAGGAATTCAAGACTAGCCTGGGCAACAACCAAGACTCATCTCCTTAAAAAAAAAGAAGAAGAAGAGGAGAAGGAGGAGAACATACCAACACCTGTGAGGCTGTCTCGCCAAAGCAGCTGAACCTGAGTCAGATCAGACTTCTGGAAGGAACCCCCAGCTTATAAGAAAACCAGAGGACAGAGGCACATGTTAAACTACAAAATGGGGATACAACACACAAAATTCAGACCCTAGAAAACTCTGCCAGAAAATAGACTAATTTCTTCAACAAATAAATTGCAAGGAAAACAAAAGATTAAAAGAATCTTAAAACACATACTAACCAGTCACAATGTGTGGATCTTCTTTGGGTCCTAGTTCAAACAAACAAACTGAAAGCAAACTGGAGCATTTATATGAGACAATTGAAAATCTGGACACTGGATATTTGATAACATCAAGAAAATTTTTAAAAATTTAATTGTGACAATGGTACTGTAGTTGTAGTAAACAGAAAAGGTCTTATCTTTTAGAAAAAACATGCTGAGATGTTCACATATGAAAGGATTCAGGGGCTGGTTGGCTTGAAACACTGGAAGGTTGGCAGCATGAGCATGGCAGGCGGCTGCCCAAACGCTGGTGGTGTTGGGCTGGGTGAGGGCTACATGGGGTCATGATGCTTCTGTCTACTTTTGTGTGTGCTTGAAATTCTCTATAATAAAAAAATGAAAAAATGTAAGTAAGTAAAGGAGAGAGAGAGCCCCCACTTGAGGCAGGATCAAGGAGAGTTTTTTTACGGTAGCATATATGAAAAAACCAACAGTGTTTCTTTTCTATACCCTCACTCAACACAGAACACTTCTGTGACCAGACTGTGGGGTTTTTCCCACATCAACCAACTCTCTGACACTAGCTGGGTGTCCTGCAATTCAGCTCCGACCTCGCACTAACCAGAGTTAGGGCAGGCCCCACAGATTAAGGGCTCAGTCCCACAAGACCCCCCTGCTCCAGATGCCAATGTCAAGTAGTGTGCTCCCAGGTGACACACAACTTCTGTGTGACTCGGCTACAAACTACAGGTTCTCACAACCCTCGCCTTGAGTTTGATCATTTGCTACAGCAGCCCAGAGAACCCAGCAAAACAATTTTCTTACTAATGGCAATTTATTACAAAGAATATTTTAAAGGACACAGGTGAGCAGCCAGCCGGAAGAGATGCACAGGGCAGGTGCGGGCGAAGGGTGGGGGCTTCCGTGCCCTCTTTGGGCCCACCGTCCTCCTCACAGCACCTCCACATGTAGCACAACCCAGGAGCTCTCCAAACATCATAACTCAGGGACTTCATCACATCGGTACCGTTGATTATTAACTCAATCTCCAGCCCTTCTCCCCTTCCCAGAGGACGGGGGATACGGCCGAAGGTTCCAAGCTTCTATTTAATAATCATGGCTTGGTCTTTCTGGTGTCCAGCCC
Organism: Varecia variegata; assembly: GCA_028533085.1. Lineage (NCBI taxonomy): Eukaryota > Metazoa > Chordata > Mammalia > Primates > Lemuridae > Varecia > Varecia variegata. The sequence continues at coordinate 695 of JAQIFY010001446.1, read as the reverse complement.
CCATCCAGGGGCCCACCAAGAGTTGCCTCATTAGAACAAAAGACACTCTAAATGCCCAGAAAATTCCAAGGGATTGGGAGTTCTGTGTCAGGAACCAGGGATGAGGACCAAGATATATGTCTTATTATAAGTCACAATGTCATAGGGTAGGGCGGTGGTTCTCAACTTCGGCTACACAATGGAATCATCTGGGGAGCTTTGCAAAATGCTGATCCCCTGGCCCCCGGGCCCTGCCCTTAGAGATGCTGATATAATTGGTCTGGAATGTGGCAACATAATTTTAATTTGTAGAAGAGTCGAGAGATTCTGAGCTACAAGAGAATAATCATTACCATAATTGGTGCTTCCATATGCCAGGCACTTTCCACATATTGTCAAAAATCCTACCTGCAGTCCCTCAAGGTAGGTATCATTGTAATTACAGATGGAGAACCCAGGCTCAGAAATGTAAGAAGAGATTACCTACAGAGCAGAGCTAGGAAATGCTAAAGCCGGACAATGATAAACAGACTCAGCCTTCCCTCTCTGCAGCCGGCTACTTTTACAACCTCACAGCTGCTTCCACTCCCACAGGTCACCCTCTTGCCCCCTTCTTCAAGATCAGCTGTTCTGATCATCAAATGTAGAGGTGGAATGTTGCACGTTCCATGTTCCATTTGTGAAAAATAAATAAATAGGCTGAGCACGGTGGCTCA
>JAQIFY010001445.1:0-14173 GCA_028533085.1 Varecia variegata | reverse complement strand
AGGGTAGGTTGGTTTTGGTTAGGGTTAGGTATACGGTTAGGCTTAGGGTAGTTTTAGGGTAGGGTTAGAAGTAGGGATATGATTGTGTTAGGGTTAGGGTTAGAGTTAGGGATTAGGGTTTGGGTTAGGGTTAGGGTTTGGGTTAGGGGTTAGGGGTTAGGGTTAGGGTTAAGGTTAGTCTTAGGGGTTGGGCATGGCATTGGCTTGCTTAGGGTTAGGCTAGGGTTGGGTTAGGGTTAGAGTAAGGGTTTAGGGTTTAGATTTAATGTTAGGGTTAGTGTTATGGTTTGGGAGTGTGGTGGGCTGGCATTGGCTAGATTAGGCTAGGGTAGGGTTAGTGTTAGGGTCAGGGTTAGAGGTTGGGGGTGGTGTGGGGTTGGTTAGGGTTAGGCTATGGTAGGGTTATGGCTAGCGTTAGGGTTAGGGTTAAGGGTTAGGAGTTAGGCATAGTATTGGAGCTCAGGGTCTGGGTCAGTGTCAGGGTCAGGGTCAGTGGCTCTGGGTTTGGTTGCACGTGTCTCACTCTGTGTGTGGATAATGAGATATGCATGCGTTGAATGTGATGCACAGACCGTACATTATGCAGGTGTGGTGAACGGTGCTCAGATCATCTTGTATGTACATGTCGCACGTGTTGCGCAGTGCCAAGGCATGCATCTGTCACGCAGGTGTGCGCAGTATGCGGTATGCTCCTGTCACACATGGTACGTCGAGCACTGTTTCTGGAGCGTGGTATGCACATGTCACACTATGTGCGTGCATCACATGGAATGTGCGTGTTGCACGCAATAATTAGAATGCGTGTTATATAAGTATGTCACATGGAGTGTGGTATGCGCATGTGACACTATGTGCACACATCACATGGTCTGCGCATGTAACATGAGGTGGACAGAATGCATGTTAAGTGCATGTGGCACATAGTGCCCCGTTCGCATGTTATGCCCATGTCCCATGCACTGTGCGGAGCCTGCGTGATGTTCTTGTCTTCTGAGGTGTGTGATACATGGTATGCACGTGTCACCTTCTGATTGTGCGTCATATGTTATGCGCGTGTTGCACACGGCACACAGAACACGTGTTATGCACGTGAGGCACACAGTGTGCAGATCACATGGTATGAACATGTTGAACTCGGTTTGCGGCACAGGTGTTATGCGCTTATGGCGCACGGTGTTAAGTTTATGGATACGGTAGTGTAGGGTAGATTGAGTTTGATTACGGTTAGATATACGGTTAGGATTAGTGTAGTTTTAGAGTAGCGTTAGAGGTAGGGGTAGGGTTGTGTTAGGGTTAGGCTTAGGGTTAGAGTTAGGCTTTGGTTGTAGGGTGGGGTTGCTTAGGGTTATGCTAGGCTAGGGTTAGGGTTAGAGATATGGTTAGGGTTAGAGTTAGGGGTTAGGGTTAGTGTTAGGGATTAGGGTTAGGGTTAGAGTTAGGGTTAGCGGTTGGGGGTGGGGTGGGGTTAGTTAGAGTTAGGCTAGGGTAGGGTTAGGGTTATGGTTAGGGTTAGAGTTAGGGGTTAGGGTTAGTGTTAGTGTTAGGGATTAGGGTTAGGGTTAGGGTTAGTGTTAGGGGTTGGGGGTGGGGTGGGATTGGTGAGTGTTAGACTATGGTTGGGTTTGGATTAGTGTTAGGGGTTAGGAGTTAGGCTTAGGGTTATGGGTCAGGGTCTGGGTTAGGGTCAGCGTTAGTGGCTCTGGGTTGGGTTCCACGTGTCACACTCTTGTGCAGATCATGAGATATGGACGTGTTGAATGTGGTGCAAAGACCGCACGTTATGTAGTGGTGGCACATGGTGCACAGATCATGTCGTATGCACATGTCACATGCGGTGCGCAGGGCCCACAACATGCGTCTGTCACGCACGGTGTGTGCAGCGCACGGTATGCTCCGGTCGCACACGGTACGTGAAGCACGGTGTGTAGAGCGTGGTTTGCGCGTGTCTCGCTATATGCACGCATCACATGGTATGCGCATGTTGTACACGGTGAGCAGAACGCACATTATGCCTGTGTGGCACACTGCGTGTGGAGCGCGGTATTCGCATGTCCCATGCAATGCGTGTAGCGTGCCTTATGCGTTTGTCATCCGCGGAGTTCGTTGTGCGGTGTGTGCGTGTTACCTTCTGAGTGCATCACATGATATGGGGATGTTGCAATTGGCACACAGAACACACGTTAAACACGTGTGGCGCACAGTGCGCAGATTGCATGTTATGCACGTGTTGAATGCTGTGTGCAGCATGCGCATTATGCGCATTATGCGCATGTGGCGCACACTGTTAAGATTACGGGTACGGTAGTATAGTGTAGGTTGGGTTTGGTTAGGGTTAGGTATACGGTTAGAATTAGGGTAGTTTCAGGGTAGTGTTTGAGGTAGGGGTAGGGTTGTGTTAGGGTTAATGTTAGAGTTATGGCTTAGGGTTAGGGTTAGGGGTTAGATATTAGGCTTAGGGGTAGAGGTCAGGGTCTGGGTCAGGGTCAGTGTCAGTGGCTCTGGGATGGTTTGCACGTGTCACACCCTGTGTGCGGATCACGAGATATGCACGTGTTGCACGTGGTGACCGGATCGTGGGTTATGCATGTGTGGCGTACGGAGCGTGTTATGCATGTGTGACGCTATGTGCATGCATCACATGGTATGCACTTCTCAAGTGCAGTGGAGGAATGCACATTATGTGCATGTGGCACTTGGTGCCCAGAATGCGTGGTATGCGCATGTCCCACGCCCTGCACGGAGCATGCCTTATGCTCTAGTCTTCCATGGTGTGTGATGCGTAGTATGCACATGTCACCTTCTGAGTCTGCATCACATGTTATGCGTGTGTTGCATGCCGCACAGAGAACACGCATTAAGCACATGTGGCAAACAGTGCGCAGATCGCATTGTATGCACATGTTTCATGTGGTGTGCGGCACGTGCGTTATGCGTGTATGGTACATGGTGTTAATTTTACGGGTGCTGTAGCATAGGGTACGTTGGCTTTGGTTAGGGATAGGTATATGGTTAGGGTTACGGTAGCTTTAGGGTAGGGTTAGAGGTAGGGGTAGGGTTGTGTTAGGATTAGGGTTAGAGATAGGGTTTAGGGTTAGGGTTAAGGTTTGGGTTAGGATAACTTTTAGGGATTAGGGTTAGTGTTAGTGTTAGGTTTAAGGTTAGGTTTTGGGGGTGAGGTGGGGTTGGTTAGGATTAGGCGAGGGTAGGGTTAGGGTTAGAGTAAGAGTTAGGGGTTAGGGTTAGGGTTAGGGATTATGGTTAGGATTAGGGTTAGGGGTAGGGAGTGGGGTGCGGTTGGTTAGGGTTAGGCTAGGTTAGAGTTAGGGTTTGGGTTAGGATTAGGTTAGGGTTTAGGAGGTAGGCGTAGCGTTGGAGGTCAGCATCTGGGTCAGGGTCAGGGTCAGTGGCTCTGAGCTGGGTTGCACGTGTCACACTCTTTGTTCGTATCACAAGATATGCATGTGTTGAATGTGTCACACGGACCGTACCTCATGTCAGTTTCGCACACAGTGCGCAGATTTTGTAGAATGCACATGTTGGATGTGGTTCGCCATGCCCACGGCATACGTCTGTCACGTACGCTGTGCGCAGCATGCGGTATGCTCCTGTTACACACGGTATGTGGAGCACGGTGTGTGGAGTGCAGCATGCGTGTGTCACACTCTGTGCACGCATCACATGGTATGCACGTGTTGAATGCGGTGGATGGAATGCACATTATGTGCATGTGGCACATGGTGCCAAGATCACATGGTATGCGCATGTCCCACACACTGCATGGAGCTTGCCTTATGCGCTTGTCTTCCGTGGAGTGCAATGTGCGGTATGCTCATGTCACCTTCTGAGTGAGCATCACATGGTATGCGCGTGTTGCACACGGCGCACAGAACACACGTTAAGCACATGCTGCACACAGTGTGCAGATCGCCTGGTATGCACGTATTGGACGTGGGGTGTGGCATGCACGTTATAAGCGTATGCTGCACGGTGTTAAGTTTAAGCGTTCGGCAGTGTAGGGTAGGTTGGCTTTGGTTAGGGTTAGGTATACAGTTAGGTTTAGGGTAGTGTTAGACATAGAGGTAGGGTTGTGTTAGGGTTAGGGATAGAGATATGGGTTAGGGTTAGGGATAGGGACTAGGGTTAGGGTTAGGCTTAGGGGTCAGAAGTTAGGCTTAGTGTTAGAGGTCAGGGTCTGGTCAGGGTCAGTGGCTCTGTGCTGGGTTGCACGTGTCACACTCTGTGTGAGGATCCCGAGATGTGCACATGTTGAATGTGGATCCCGGACCGCATGTTACTCAGGTCTGGTGCACGGTGTGCAGATCATGTAGTATGCACATGTTGCGTGTGGTGCGCAGTGCCCATGGCATGCATCTGGCATGCACGGTGTGCACAGCAAGTGGTATGCTCCAGTCCAAACGGTACGTGGAGCATGATCTGTGGAGTGTGGTATGCGTGTGTCACGCTATGTGCGCTCATCACATGCTATGTGTGTGTTTCACGTGGCAAGTGGAAGGTGCGTTATGCATGTGTGGTGCACGGCGTTCGGATCATGGTATCCACATGTGACACTCTGTGCATGCATCACATGGTATGCACGTGTTACACGTTAGTGACGGAATGCACGTTATGTGCATGTGGCACTTGGTGCCCAGATCACGTGGTATGTGCATGTCACACGCCCTGCACGGAGGGTGCCTTATGTGCTTGTCTTCCACAGTGTAAGATGCATGGTATGTGCATGTTACCTTCTGAGTGTGCATCACATGTTATGCACGTGTTGCACGCCATGCAGAGAACACACGTTATGCACATGTGTCAAACAGTGCTCAGATTGCATTGTATGCACGTGTTGCACGCAGTGCCCGGAACGTGTGTTATGCACGTATGGTACACCGTCTTATGTTTAAGGTTGCGGTAGTGTAGGTTACTTTGGGTTTGGTTAGGGTTAGGTATACGGTTAGGGTTAGGGTAGCTTTAGGGTAGGGTTAGAGGTAGGGTTAGGGTTGTGTTAGGGTTCGGGTTAGAGATAGGGGGTTAGGGTTAGGGTTAAGGTTTGGGTTAGGATAACAGTTAGGGATTAGGGTTAGTGTAGGGTTATCTTTAGGGTTAGGTTTTGGGGGTGTGGTGGGGTTGGTAAGGTTTAGGCTAGGGTAGGGTTAGGGTTAAAGTTAGAGTTAGGGGTTATGGTTAGGGTTAGGGTTAGGGATTAGGTTTAGGGTTAGGGGTTGAGGGTGGGGTGCGGTTGGTTAGGTTTAGGCTAGTGGAGGGTTAGGTTTTAGTTTAGGATTAGGTTTAGGGTTTAGGAGTTAGGCTTAGGGATAGAGGTCAGGGTTTGTGTCAGGGTCATTGTCAGTGGCTCTCGGCTGGGTTGCACGTGTCACACTCTGTGTTCGAATCACAAGATATGCATGTGTTGAATGTGGCCCACGGACCGTACCTCATGCAGGTGTGGCGCACAGTGCGCAGATTGTGTAGTATGCACATGTCGCATGCGGTGCGCCATGTCCACAGCATGCGTCTGTAACTCACGGTGTGTGTAGCACCTGGTATGCTTTGGTCACCCACGGTACGTGCAGCACAGTGTGTGGAGCTCGGCATGCGCGTGTCACAATCTGTGCACGCATCACATTGTATGTGCGTGTTGCACACTGTGAGGGGAACGCACGTTATGTTTATGTGGCACATGATGCCCAGATCGCGTGGTATGCGCATGTCCCATGCACTGCACGGAGCATGCATTATGCCCTTGTCTTCCGCGGTGTACGATGCATGCTATGCACGTGTCACCTTCTGAGTGTGCATCACATGGTAAGCGCGTGTTGCACGCGGAGAGCGGAACGTACCTTATGTTTATGTGGCACATGGTGCCCAGATTGCATGGCATGCGCATATCCCACACACTGCACGGAGCGTGCATTATGTGCTTCTCTTCCGCGGAGTGCGATGCGCGGTATGCGCGTGTCCCCTTCTGAGTGTGCATCACATGGTATGCGCGTGTGGCAGGCGGCACACAGAACACGCGTTAAGCAGGTGAGGCACATAGTGCACAGATCGCATGGTATGCATGCGTTGCCTGCAGTGCACGGCATGCGCCTTATTGCCTATGGTGCACGGTGTTATGCTTATGGGTGTGGTAGTGCAGGGTAGGTTGGGTTTCGTTAGGGTTAGGTATACACTTAGGGTTAGGGTAGTTTTAGTGTAGTTTTAGAGGTAGGGGTAGGGTTGTGTTAGGGTTAGAGTTAGATGTTAGGGTTAGGGTTAGGGTTCGGGTTAGGGATTAGGGTTAGGGTTAGGGTTAGGGGTTGGGGGGTGGGGTGGGGTCCGTTAGGTTTTGGCTAGGGTAGGGTTAGGGTTATCGTTACGGTTAGGGCTTACGAGTTAGGCTTAGGGTTAGAAGTCATGGTCTGGGTCAGGGTCAGTGGCTCTGAGCTTGGTTGCATGTGTCACACTCTGTGTGTTTATAACTATATATGCACATGTTGAATGTGCTGCAAGGACTGCACGTTATGCACGTGTGGTGGACAGTACTCAGATCGTGTAGTATTTACATGTCACATGCAGTTCTCAGTTCCCACAGCATGCTTCTGTCACGCACGGTGTGCGCAGCATGCGCTATGCCCCGGTCGAACACGGTACCTGGAGCACGGTGTTTGGAGTGTGGTATGGGCATGCCACGCTATGTTCGTGCATCACATGTTATGTGTGAGTTGCACGTGGTTAGTGGAATGCCTGTTATGCGCATGTGGCGCGTGGTATGCGTATATGATGCTTTATGGGCGCATCACATGACATGGACATGTTACATGCATTGGACAGAATGCACGTTATGTGCATTTGGCACATGGTGCCCAGATGGCGTGGTATGCGCATGTCCCACGCAGTGCGTAGAGCATGCCTTGTGAGCTTCTCTTCCACGGTGTGCAATGCGCTGTATGCCCGCGTCACCTTCTGAGTGTGCATAACATGGTATGCTCACATTGCACGTGGCGCACAGAACACACTGTAAGTACATGCGGTACACGGTACTCAGATCCCATGGTATGCACGTGTTTCACACAGTGCGCAGCACGCACGTTATGCACGTATGGTGCACTGTGTTAAGTTTATGGGTACGGTAGTGTATTGTAGGATGGGTTTGGTTAGTGTTAGGTATACGGTTAGGGTTAGGGTAGTTTTAGGGTAGTGTTGGAGGTGTAGGGTTGTGTTAGGTTTAGGGTTAGAGTTATGGGTTAGGGTTAGGGTTAGGGGTTAGGGATAGAGTTAGGTATTAGGGTTAGGGTTAGGGTTAAGTGTTGTTGGTGGGCTGGGGTTGGTTAGGATTAGGCTAGGGTAGGGTTAGTGTTAGGGTTAGGGTTAGCATTTGGGGTTAGGCTTAGAGTTGGAGGTCAGGGTCTGGGTCAGTGTCTCTGGGCTGGGTTGCACGTGTCACACTCTGTGTGCAGATCACGAGATATGCACATGTTCAATGTGGTGCACGGACCACACATTATGCAGTTGTGGCCCACGGAGCACAGATCATGTAGCATGCACACGTCGCATGTGGCACGCAGTGCCCACGGCATGCGACTGTCACGCACGGTGTACACAACCTGCGGTATGCTCCAGTTGCAAACGATACTTGGAGCACGGTGTGTGGGGCATGGTATGCGCGTGTCATGCTATATGCGCACATCATGTTGTATGCGTGTGTTGCACGCGGTGAGCAGAACGAGCATTATGCGCGTGTGGTGCACGGCATGCGGAGGGTGGTATGCGCATGTGATGCTATGTTCGCGCATCACATGTTATGTGGGTGTTACACATGTTGGACGGAATGAACGTTATGTGCATGTGACACATGGTTCCCAGATCGCGTGGTATGTGCGTGTCCCATGCACTGCACGGAGTGTGCTTTATCCGCTTGTCTTCCGCAGTCTGCGAAGTGCTGTATGCACCTCTCACCTTCTTAGTGTGCATCACATGATATGTGCGTGTTGCACGTGCGGCACACAGTGCGCAGATCGCTTGGTATGCACGTGTTGCACATGCTGCGTGGCATGCACATTATGCCCGTATGGCGCACAATTTAAGTTTACGGGTTTGGTAGTGTAGGGTAGGTTGGGTTTGGTTAGGATTAGGATAGTTTTAGGGTAGGGTTAGTGGTAGGGGTAGGGTTGTGTTAGGGTTAGGGTTAGAGATAGGGGTTAGGGTTAGGGTTACGGGTAGGGTTAGAGTTAAGGATTAGGGTTAGGTTTAGTGCTAAGGTTAGGGGTTGTGTGTGGGTTGAGGTTGGTTAGGGTTATGCTAGTGTAGGATAATAGTTTGCTTTAGGGTTAGGGTTAGGTTTTAGGAGACAGGTTTATTGTTAGAGGTCAGGGTCTGGGTCAGGTTCAGGGTCAGTGGCTCTGGGCTGGGTTACACATGTCACACTCTGTGTGTGGATCACGTGATATGCACGTGTTGAATGTTGTCCACGGACAGCACGTTATGCAGGTTTGGTGCATGGTGCACAGACCGTGTAATATTCACATGTCGCATGCGATGCGCAGTGCCCACGGCATGTGTCTGTCATGCACAGTGTTCGCAGCACGCAGTATGCTCCGGTCACACACGGTACCTGGAGCATGGTGTGTGGAGCGCGGTATGCGCGTGTCTCGCTATGTGTGCGAATCACATGCTCTGCACGTTTTGCACGTGGTGAGCAGGACACACATTATGCGCGTTTGGGGCACGGCGTGCGGAGTGTGGTATGCGCGTGTGACGCTATGTGCGAACATCACTAGGTATGGGTGTGTTACACACGGTGAATGGAATGTACGTTATGTGCATGTGTCATATGTTGTCCAGATTGCGTGGTATGCGCATGTCCCACGCAATGCCCGGAGCGTGCCTTATGCGCTTGTCTTCCGCAGAGTGCGATGCTTGGTATGGGTGTGTCACCTTCTGAATTTGCATCACATTCTAGACACGTGTTGCATGCTGTGCCCAGAACACACGTTAAGGACGTGCAGTACACAGTGCGCAGATTGCATTGTATGCACGTGTTGTACGCACTGCACGCCACGCACGTTATGCACACATGGTAGGAGTTGTTAAGTTTACCAGCACGGTAGTGTAAGGTAGGTTGGGTTTGGTCACAGTTAGGTATATGGTTAGGTTTAGGTTAGTTTTAGGGGGATGTTAGAGGTAGGGGTAGGGTTGCATTAGGATTAGGGTTAGATTTAGTGGTCAGAGTTATCGATAGGGTTAGGGATAAGGGTTAGGGTTAGGCTTAGGGTTAGGGTTTGTGGGTGTGGTAGGGTTGGTTAGGGGTTGGCTAGCGTAAGGTTAGGGTTAGAGGTTCGGGGTGGGGTGGGGTGGGGTCGGTTAGATAAGGCTAGGGTTGGGTTAGTGTTAGGGATAGGGTTAGGGTTTTGTAGTTAGGCTTAGGGTTAGAGGTCTGGGTCTGGGTCAGGGTTAGGATCAGTGGCTCTGGGCTGGGTTTCACATGTCACAATCTGTGTGCAGATCACGAGATATGCACATGTTGAATGTGGTGTATGGATGGCACGTCATGCAGGTGTGGCCCACAGTGTGCAGATCATGTAGTATGCACATGTCGCATGCGGTACGCAATGCCCATGGCATACGTCTGTTATGCACACTGTGCGCAGCATGCGGTATGCTCTGGTCACACACGGTACGTCAGCACTTTGTGTGGAGCACGGTATGCTCATGTCATGCTATGTGCGCGCATCACATGGTATGTGCATGTTGCACCAGTGAGCGGAACGCTCATTATGTGTATGTGGTGCACGGTGTTATGTTGAAGGGCACCGTAGTGTAGGGTAGCTTGTGTTTGGTTAGGGTTAGGTTTACGGTTAGTGCTAGGGTAATTTTAGGGTAGTGTTAGAGGTAGGGGTAGGGTTGTGTTAGGGTTAGGGTTGGAGTTAGGGGTTAGGGTTAGGGTTTAGGGTTAGGGTTAGCTATAGGGATTAGGGTAAGGGCTAGGGGTTGGGGTGGGGTGGGTTTGGTTAGGTTTATGCTAGGGTAGGGTTAGCGTTATGATTAGCGTGAGGGGTTATGAGTTAGGCTTAGGGTTAGAGGTCAGGGTCTGGGTTAGGTTCAGGGTCAGTGGCTCTGGGCTGGATTGCACGTGTCACACTCTGTGTGCGGATTACGAGATATGCACGTGTTGAATGTGGTTCATGGACTGCACGTTATGCAGGTGTGGTGCCCGGTGTGCAGATCATGTAATATGCACATGTCGCATGTGGTATGCAGTGCCCACTGCATGTGTCTGTCACACACGGTGTTCACAGCACATGGTATGCTCTTGTTACACACGGTACGTGCAGCATGGTGTTCGGAGCGCAGTGTGCACGTGTCACGCTATGTGCGCACCTCACATGGTATACGTGTTTTGCATGCGTTGACCGGAACACGAGTCATGCGTGTGTGGCGCATGGAGGGTGGTATGTGTGTGTGACGGTATGTGCTCGCATGCCATGTTATCCACGTGTTACATGCACATTAAGGGCATGTGGCACATGGTGACCAGATCGCGTGGAATGCGCATGTCCCAGAAACTGCATGGAGAATGCCTTATGTGCTTGACTTCCGTGGAGTGCGATGTGAGGTATGCGCATGTAAACTTCTCAGTGTGCATCACATGGTATGCCTGAATTGCACGTGGTGCACAGAACACATGTTAAGCACGGTGGACACACAATGTGCAGATAGCATGATATGCACGTTTTTCACACTGTGGGTGCCACTCGGGTTATGCGCATATGGCACACAGTGTTAAGTTTACAGGTACCGTAGTGTAGGGTAGGTTCAGTTTGGTTAGGGTCAGGTATACGTTTAGGGTTATGTTAGTTTTAGGGTAGTGTTTCAGGTAGAGGTAGGGTTGTGTTAGGGTTAGTGCTAGAGTTAGGGTTTAATGTTAGGGTTAGGGTTAGGGTTAGGGGTTGGGGGTGTGGTAGGGTTGGTTAGGGTTAGGCTAGGGTAGGTTTAGTGGCAGTGTTAGGGCTAAGGTTAAGCGTTAGGAGTTAGGCTTAGGCTTAGAGGTCAGGGTCTGGGTCAGGGTCAGTGGCTCTGGACTGGGTTGCACGTGTCACACTCTGTGCGGATCACGAGATATGCATGTGTTGAATGTGGTGCACGGACTGCAGGATCTGCAGGTGTGGCGCATTGTGCGCATATCGTGTAGTATGCATATGTCGCATCTGGTGTGCAGTGCCCACGGTATGCGTCTTTCACGCACGGTGTGCGTAGCATGCGTTATGCTCCAGCCGCACACAGTACGGGAAGTACGATATGTGGGGCACGGCATGCGCATGTCATGCCATGTGCGCAGATCACATGGTATGTGCATGTTACACGTGGTGGACGGCATGCACGTTATGTGTATGTGGCACATAGTGCCCAGATTGCATTGTATGCGCATGTCCCACACACTGCGTGGAGTGTGCATTATGCACTTGTCTTCCGCAGTGTACAATGCACGGTATGCACGTGTTGCCTTCTGAGTGTGCGTCACATGGTAAGCACGTGTTGCACACGGCACACAGAACACGTGTTAAGCTCGTGCGGAGCAGAGTGTGCAGATCACATGTTATGCACGTGTTGAACGCGGTGCTCGGCATATGTGTTATGGGTGTATGGTGCATGGTGTTAAGTTTACGAGTACGGTAGTGTAGGGTAGGTTTGGTTTGGTTAGGGTTAGGTATGCTGTTATGTTTAGTGTAGTTTTAGGGTAGTGTTAGAGGTAGGGGTAGGGTTGTCTTAATGTTAGGGTTAGAGTTAGGTTTTAGTGTTAGGGTTAGGATTAGAGTTACGGGTTAGAGTTAGGGTTAGGGTTAGGGGTTAGGGTTACGGTTAGGATTAGGGTAAGGGGTTAGGAGTTAGGCTTAACATTTGAGGTCAGGGTCTGGGTCAGGGTCAGTGTCAGTGGCTCTGGGCTGGGTTGCACGTGTCCCACACTGTGTGCAGATCACGAGATATGCACGTGTTGAACGTGGTGCATGGACGGCATGTTATGCACGTGTGGCACACGGTGTGCAGATCGTGTAGTATGCCCACGGCATGCGTCTGTCACGCATGGTTGCGCAGCACGCGGTATGCTCCGGTTGCACACGGTACGTGGAGCACGGTTTGTGTCACGCGGTATGCGCGTGTGACGCTATGTGAATGCATCACATGGTATACGTGTGTTACACGCTGTGAGAAAAGCATGCGTTATGCACGTGTTGCACATGGTGTGCGGAGTGTGGTATGTGCATGTCCCACCCACTGCACGGAGTGTGCCTTATGCGCTTGTATTCTGTGGTGAGCTATGCGAATAGGCGCGTGTCACCTTCTGAGTGTGCATCACATTGTATGCATGTGTTGCATGTGGCGCACATAACACGCATTAAGCACATGCCACACCCAGTGCACAGATCTCATCTTATGCACGTGTTCCACGTGGTGCGTGGCACACGCGTTATGCATGTATGGTGCACGATGTTAAGTTTACGGGTATGGTAGTGTAGGCTGGGTTCGGTTTGGTTAGGATTAGGTATACAGTTAGGGTTAGGGTAGTTTTAGGGTAGTGTTAGATGTACGGGGAGTGTTGTGTTAGGTTTAGGGTAAGACGTAGGGGTTAGGATTAGGGTTAAGGTTAGGGATAGGAGTTAGGGTTAGGGTTAGGTGTTGGGGGTGCAGTGGGATCGGGTTGGCCTGGGACCTGGCCAGGGTAGGGTTAGGGTTAGTGTTAGGGGTTATGAGTTATGTTTAGGGTTAGAAGTCATGGTCTGGGTCAGGGTCAGGGTCAGTGGCTCTGTGCTGGCTGGGTGGCATGTGTCACATTCTGTGTGCAGATCATGAGATATGCATGTGTTGTATGTGGTGCACGGACCGCACCTTATGCAGTTCTGGGGCATGGTTCACAGATCGTGCAGTATGCACATGTGAATGTGGTGCACAGTGCCCACGGCATTCATGTATCACGCACGGTGTGTGCAACATGCGGCATGCTCCGGTCGGACACAGTGCATGGTGCACGGTGTGTGGAGCGAGGTATGCACGTGTCCCACTATCTGTGTGCATCACATGCTATGCGCGTGTTGCACATGATGAGGGGAATGCACGTTATGCACGTGTGGGGCATGGTGTGTGGAGCGTGGTATAAGCATGTGATGCTATGTGCGCACATCACTAGGTATGCACATGTTACACACGGTGGATGGAATGTACATTATGCTCATGTGGCACATGTTGCCCAGATTGCGTGGCATGCGCATGTCCCATGAACTGCGCAGAGCGTGCCTTATGCGCTTGTCTTCCACAGAGTGCGATGCGTGGTAAGCGTGGGTCACCTTCTGAGTGGGCAACACATGGTAGACGCGTGTTGCACGTGGCTCACAGAACACATGTGAAGCAAGTGTGGCACACAGTGTGCGGATCGCATGGTATGCAAGTGTTTCACGTGGTGTGAGCCACACGCATTATGCACATGTGGTGCACGGCTTTAAGTTTACGGGTACGGCAGTGTAGGGTAGGTTGGGTTTGGTTACGGTTAGGAATACGGTTAGGGTTATGGTAGTTTTAGGGTAGCGTTAGACGTAGGGGTAGGGTTGTGTTAGGGTTAGGGTTAGATTTAGGGGATAGGGTTAGGGTTAGGGATAAGGGTTAGGATTAGACTTAGGCTTAGGTTTAAGGGGTTGTGGGTGTGGTAGAGTTGGTTAGGGATAGGCTAGTGTAGGGTTAGGGTTAGGGGTTCTGGGTGGGGTGGGGTAGGGTTGGTTGGATAAGGCTAGGGAAGGGTTAGGGTTAGGGTTAGGGTTAGGCTTTATGGGTTACACTTAGTGTTAGATGTCTGGATCAGGGTCAGGGTCAGATTCTCTGGTATGGGTTTCACGTGTCACACTCTGTGTGGATCACGAGATATGCACGTGTTGAATGTGGTGCACAGACCGTACATTATGCAGGTGTGGCACACGGTTCGGAGATCGTGTCGTATGCGCATGTTGAATGCGGTACATACTGCCCACGGCATGTGTCTGTTATGCATGGTGTGCGCAGCACGCGTTATGCTCCGGTCACACTCTGTACATGGAGCACGGTGTGTGGAGCGTGGTATGCACGTGAGAGGCTATGTGTGCGCATCACTTGGTATGCGCGTGTTGCACACGGTGAGCGGAACGCTTGTTGTGCGTTTGTGACGCAC
>JAQIFY010001444.1:0-14174 GCA_028533085.1 Varecia variegata | reverse complement strand
TATAACATCCACAGCATGGAGGCTGTGATAGACTTTAATTAATTCCTAGGTAAAATTAGTATGCATTACAGTTTAGAGAAACAAAACACACAAACCCGCTAATCAAAATGTTCGGCTTACAGAGCTGGAGCTTTTTCATTAGGTATATTGTCTTGAATTTCATCACTGTACCAGCTGGCTTCCTGTCAATTTATAGTTTGGACCTTTACATCAAACAGCAAAAATTAATTACAGCAAAAGAAGTCCCAATAGAAATTGTGTGCTTAGAGGTTTTTCACAATTAACCAGACATGAATGGGGTTGTATAAAGAGGAGATGGAAAGAAAGAAAGAACTTGGTAGAATTTTCTAGAATCATTAACTATAGCAGTGTTAGTCACCTGCTTCCCTGATGTTGTTTTAAGTTGTTTATCCAAAGCTTCCAGCTTTATCATTTCTGGAAGCACCCAGTTCTGTTATTATATCGAATGCAATGAATCATGGCATGAACTATGAATTCTTGTACAAAATGTCCCAAGTGACAGCTCAAAAAATTACTAGCCTCCCTTCATTTTGAATTAAGTAACATTGTGTGTGTTACATTACTGATCATAATCATAATTTAATGAGCAAGAAGACCATGCTTTGATGATTAGTGCCAGGTTAGCTGTAATGCATATTTTGGACTCAGGAATACTGTTCTCAAGTGTCACAGTCATGACTTTTCTAAGCCTCTTATCTGTTGAATAAACCAGCCAAAGGTTTTAAAAATGCTTCCCTCAATTTGTTACTACTTTTTGTTTTTCTTTTTTATATTGCTTAAAAACCCTTACTTGTGACCCATTATTCTAGTTCCTAACATTCTGATACAGTGAGTGGTTCTTTCACAAATATGTTTAAGCCTGAGATGCCTGGAGAATCTGAAATAAACCTTTTTCTCCTCAGAAAAATGCACATATGAACACACGTATGACATGTTGCATAAAATATCAGAGACTCACAAGAAAAGCATAAAACCCAGGTTATGAATGCCTATTGTATTCATTGAAGAACATATAAATATATTATGTACACATGTATAATACCTAACATTCATATATAATTGAGAAAAAATATATGTATAAATATATGTATTAATTTGATTAAATTCAAATGCTGATTCAGGTCATGTTTCCATTCCATCAAGTTATCTGTACTAAAACAAATCAATTACCTTTGCCACCACCTGAATAAATTTAGATTTCTGATCCATCTTTATATATAGCCGCCCTTAGTTAAAGCTCATTTGCGTGGCCATATTTTACTGTACTGTCTCAAGTGCTGCCACATTTCCTAAGTAATTTGTAGACCATAGCTGAGAAGAACATTTTTAACTTGTTTTAATGATAGTATTTTTCTTCATTAGGTTTGTGAGCTGTGAGCTAGTGTAAGATACTAACAGGCATTTTCCAGTTTTCTCTGTTCAGCCTGAGAATGGTTCACTATTATTCCAAGGTCATTTTGAAAGTCTTTCTATGAGTTGCTTCCATTTATTTTATGCTTGTGTTTACAGTTTTGAACCAAATATGAAATTTAATGTTGCGTTTGTCTACATTAAACTTAATTTGCCCCTTGTCAGCTCATTTACAATAGAGATAACATTCAAAAGCCACCCTGTAGAATGTTTTGTCTATAATCATTGATACAATTTTTCTATCTTTTTTTTTTTTTGTTATATGCAACTTTCTATTTCTTTCAGTTTAAAAAAGAGGCTTCTCTAGGGGACGATTTTCAGAAAATATAAATGAGTCTAATAGAGATTAATAAATATTTCTCTAATAGAATAGAATATTATGTCTGAAAAAACATTTTTTAAAAAGCCCTATTTTCTAACTTAGAAATTTAATTTCATATTATGTATTATATGAGTATGCTTACTGGGATGCTTTTTAAAGTAGTGAATTTAAACTTGAAAAGATAGAGGAAGTAAAAGTTAAAATATATACAAAATCCTAAATTGGATTATGGTACCAAATATTTCCCATACTTTCAACTTTTTCTTATATTTTTCCAAGTACTTAAATTGACCTCATGCAAAGAATTTTTTTCTTGTTACTAATGTTTTAGATAATGATATTGAAAAGATAAATGAATATTTTAAATTGGTATATATTAGAGGGCACTGAAATGAATTGTTAAATTTAAATGATGAAAAATAATTTAAAACTAGAATCCTAAACATGTAAATAAAGGAATATAATTTGTGTGTGTTGAACATTATTTTAAGGAGCAATTTAACTTGTGCCTATGTCTTCAACTAATTAGTAATAATCAAAATTTCAAAAATGTTTGATCATAGAATCATATCTGCTATTTACCTTTTGAGCAGATATTCTACTTATTCAGCTTATGTTATGGAAATATCAGACAAGTGTACAAAGATACATTTACAAGACTGGCCATTTTTTTATAATACTAAAAAATACTAGAAAAGCCAAAATGACTAACTTGAGGTGATTAGTTAAATAAATTGCTTTAGATGCACATAATGGAATAACATCATAGAATACCATCATAGAGATGTATACTTATTGACATGGAAAATGCTTATATTAAAATTCAAAATAGTATATAATATGAGTCCATCTTTGTTCCAAAACAAGTCATAAGTAGATATCAATATAGTTATAGGTGTAAATATATAGCTACAGATATAGATATCAATAAATATTTACCAAAATGGAGGCAGTGATTATTTGGTAAGATTTCAGATTATATGTGTGTGGGTGTATATTTAATTGTCATTTTTAAAAATAATATGTCTGTGAGTATATTACTATTATAATAAAAACAATAAATTAATGAAAAATAAACCTGTAATAATAGAGACCAATATTTATTGAGCACATACTGTGTGTCTTGTATGCTTCTAAATAATTTGCATGTATTACCTCATTTTATTGTAATTATGCTACTCTTCAATTCTTATTGTTTTGTCTGTTCAGGCTGCTATAACAAACCACCATAGACATAGACTGGGTGCATTTGTGTGTGTGTGTGTGTGTGTGTGTGTGTGCACGCGCATGTTTCTGGGGAGCAGTTACTTCTAATCTGATTATGGACTGGGTTAATACCACCCTCTGATAGTTTTAGTCAAACTCACTGTTCAATTCTGTACTGATGAAAACTATACTATCAAGACAAGATACTAAGAACAAGCTAAACTATGCAATGGAGATGAATTTGTTGTTTTCACCTCATTGATCTACCTGAGGTAGTTGGAAAAGATGGCAAGCAATAAGAGCTGTGACTTGAGGTCACATTTTCAAAAACTCTGTGAAGAAACTAGGAGATAGGGAGGACATCAAATGCCAGGAGTGTTCTGGCCAGAGCAGAACTTTACTTTTAGAAGATGCCTAAAAGTTCATTTTGAGTGGAATATGATCAGCTGTCAGCTGTACTATAAATAATCCTTGAGAGCTTGTTCAGAGGCTTTACAGGGTGAATGTGTAGAATAATGAAGCTTCCATGAGAATAAAGATTTCTAATATAATCACCTGATTTACACTATCAATCTGGGTGTCTTATAGAAAAATTATTTTTAACATAGTATTCTGATTTGCCCTATCAATCTGGGTGTCTTGTGGCAAAATAATTTCATATTCATTTCCGTCTTTTAAGATCTCAAACATTAGATGATTCAAAGTACATTGATAATTGAGAAATAGTGTAGTGTTATCACTGCTACATCAAAGTGTTGATAATATTCAAGTTCTTCTTATTTATTTGTGTGGGTTTTTTTTTTTGTTTGTTTTTCTTGTTTTTTTTTTTTTTTTTTTTTAGCAGTGATACTACTGACCAGCCCCCTTGAAACTCTTCTCAGCCTTCTATATTTCCTTCTAATGTCCCTCTTACTTTGCTAACCATTGCTCCTCAGTCTTCCCTAATAGGTCTTCTTTCTGCCTGCAGTTCCTTGGGGTGCTGCCTGTGGCCCTTTTTCTTCTAGTGACTGTCATTATCTTTGCTTATCGAGGCCTTACAACTTACTTGTGTACCCACTTGCAATTTTCTCCTGAATTTAAGCACTTTATTTTCATTACTCTCACTCTAAATCCATGGTTGCCTGTATATTCTTCAGGTCCTAAATTTAGCAGGCATAAAATTGAACTCATTATCTTCTCACCCCAAACTTTTTCTGTCACCATTTTCCCCTAGTGCAATTAATGCTGTCACTACTCAGTCTCCTGAACTTGAAACTCCCAAATTGCATTCAGACTTCCCTTTCCTCACTGTCTCCATTCACTCGGTCACCAAATCGTATTTCCATTTCAGAAATGCCATTTGAATCCATCATTTTTTTCTCTATTCCCATTGCATCTCATCGTATCTTACACATTGGATTCCACACTTGTTTTCCTACCATTCAGCTTTCCCCAATATCTAGTCTCTTTTTCCACATTCGGCCACAGATATTTTAGTAATAAACACATTTGAACTTCTCATTCTCCTTCTGAAAAATGACCTTTGGTTGCCTACTGTCCCTACTTTATGAGGCCCATCCTAATCTAATCTCATCCTATTTTTCTTGCCTCTTCTCACCACAAACCCTATTTTGTGGCTAAACTGAACTCCTCACTATATCTCACATTCTTACTCCAGTGTATTTGTGCATGTCATTCCATTAGCTTGCAATCTCTGCCCACATATGACGGGTTGGTCATTCTTGGCTCTGTATTTCCATAGCATTTACTTCTGAGCTGTATTATGTAATAGTAATTAGGAGTCAGGGTGCTGAAACCAGACTGTCTGGGTTTATAGGCGTAATTACTTAATCACAGTGTGACCTCTCTGTGCTTCGGTTTTCCTTATATATAAAATTGGGACAGTAACAGTACCTACCTATTAGGGTTGTTGAAGATGGAAAGAGTTAATTCACGTGCAGTGCTTACAATAGTGTGTGGTACATAATAAGCAGATATTAAGCATTTGTTGCTGAGACTACTGTGACCATGATGATAATGTTTTAACAGTCTCCCTTGGAAGAGAGTTAAAATAATTGCTCATCAATACTGGAATCAACCCAGAAAAACATGGCCCTACCAAAATACTAAAAGTATTTTCCCTATAGAAACCCTGGATCCAGTTTGTAAGCTAATAGGCTTTTAGCTACCTCATGGCAGTTCTGGTCTCTCCAAAGTTATCCACTAATTAAAATCCATCTAGTACTTGGATTGGTGCATGGACTTATACTCGTCCCCAAACTAGCAGTCCCTTCATTATCACTAAAGAATGTACTTTGGCTACAATTCTGGAGGTTCTTCATTTTGTCAGTTGCATGCTTGATGGAGCAATCTATGCCATGGATAGACCTTGGGGTGATGTGAATTAGACTCCAGACCAAGGTAAGAGTCTTAAGTGTAGCAGAGGGATATTCCTTATGTCAATTTAAAGCTTCCTAAAGTAAAGACAGAGTCATAAATCTAGTTATCTGGTTCTCTCCTCTGTCATACTGTGGGCAACATCATAAGAATATTTACACCAAAATTAGAATTTAGCAAAATGTTTACAAGCACTTTAATTTCTATGAAACTGCTACAGGCTTATTTATTTGGATGTTATTTTTTATTTTGATAGCTGTGGTCCTGAAAAGTTAAATGTAACTTGCAGAGTATCTTAGCACACTTTACTGTTTAAAGCAACTGTACAGTAAATCATTTCGAATTACATCCTAGTTTATTAGTTTTTACTTATTAGAATATTAATATACTAGTTTCTTTAAAGTAGAGTACACTTGCATTGGCTATGGTACTGTTCTAACTCATTGAAGAAACTTGTGGTTTAGAAAATTACAGCATTAATTAATTGTGGTCAATGAAAGCAAATTGTGGAAAGTAATATTTAATTTTTAGGGACAACAAAAGAAGCCTTAAAGTAGAAATTCACCTTGGGGAAAACAATAAGAGCCAATCTGATTAGATGAGTGATATCTAAATTTGATTCTCAGAATGAAAACTATGTATTTGTTATTGTTCTATTTCATTTTTTAAGTTTATTGGGTTTCTGGTTCTCAGTATTATAATAAGAAATAATATCTGAATGGATTCCCAACCAAGTGTCCTAGCTACACATACACACATACACATACAAGCATAAGCATGCAGGAACACTTGAAATTAGAAATATATATCTAAAGGTAATGAATAGATCTGAAAAAGGAATAGGGAAAATTAATAATAAAAGAAATGACTTGGCTCTCTGTAGGACCTAAAGTTTACAAAATACTTGCCTAATGTGATGTGGTACAAAAAAACTTGGGATTTTAATCAGAAGAAGTAAATTTTAATGGGTGCTTTTTTACTTATTCTCTATGTGAGGTTGGAAAAATCCCTTAACTGCCCAGAGCTTTAGATTTCTCATCTGTGAAATGAATATAATAGAGAGTTCCTTCAAGGATCAATAAATGACGTATGTACAAAGCCTTTGGAAATTGTAAAGCATTGTACAGATTTCAGAGATTACAGGAATAGAGATTTCCGAAATTACTCAAAGATCTCAGAAATTATTTTAGAGATGAAATAAGTGTGAAAGAAATAATTGTCCTCAGTTTGTGCATGAGGAAACCAAGATTTGCAGCAAGTAATGAGTGGCCAAACTAAAGCCGGACCCCGGGCTTCTGAGTCCAAATGGGGTACTTGCTGCATGTTCTACATGCTATTTCTGATCAAGGCCTGTGGATCATTCACAGGGCACAGCTATTATAAATCCAAGCCTAAACTGATTGTAAAGACTTTAAAAACATGTAATTATTGCTATCTTAGTAAGAAATGCTAATATTATTAGGTGATATTTATATTTGTCTTTGAATGCAGGTAATGAATTTGGGCATCCTGAATGGTTAGACTTCCCAAGAAAAGGAAATAATGAGAGTTACCATTATGCCAGAAGGCAGTTTCATTTAACTGATGATGACCTTCTTCGCTATAAGTTCCTAAATAACTTTGACAGGGATATGAATAGATTGGAAGAAAGATGTGGTTGGCTTTCAGCTCCACAGGTAAGCTCTTTACTCTAAATGTTATGTTTTAGTCACCAATGCTGTACATGCTTAGAATGGCGATAGATTTAAATCTATATGAAGATCTTTTAAAAAGCACTTTATTATTCAGTGTGTAGTGCCCTGCAACACTTCAGGTTGTCAAAACATGTCACTGAAGTCTCTTCAATAGATAATGAAATCTGAAACATAATGCCCTGCTTACTTTCTTGGTTAGTTTATTGCGGTTGTTTAAATTTAGTAATTTTTATTTTTATTGGCTAAACTAAATGACAAAAAAACTCTGCATGAAACCCATTTTGGAAATTACTGTGGAAACATCTTAATTGTTTTAACTGTTTTTTTTATGTAAATGATTATGCTGTCATAAAGAAACTACTTTGACAACATGTAGATTTCTTTATTCCTTTTTTTTCTCTGTACTGGTCTCTAACCTGTCATTTCACTAGATGTCGTTATACCTGCATGCTGTTTTGTATTTTTCATGAGCCTGTCTTTCCTCTGGAATTAAAGTCTCAGTTTTCAATAAGTTTTAGAAAATGTAATTAACAGGTATGAATTTTATGCAGGCTTTTTTTTCCTTGCAAAAATTAGCATATAGTATGTGTTTGTTATAATCCATTTACTTTATACTGAGGCTGTTTGAAATTACTGTCGACGTGTTTTTACTTTGGTGTCTATGATTCTTTTTTTTTAATGGCTGAACAAAGGTACTTATATATTCAGTAAGATTGGCTACATGGCACGGATGCCCTAATCACATTTATTAGTAATGCTATTTCCAGAAGAGAGAGCAAAATGACACTCCTTTTCAATAAGAACAATGTTGAATACCAAAAGGCATGCTGTTTACTCTAGAGCTTTAGTTCACATTTCTAAATTACCAAGCGTGGTGCTGCTGATGTGCATGGCAATAAGTTCTCTCAAAGCTGGGGCTGGGCGAGGATGGTATTGAAAAAGCAAAGGCTTCTCACAGCCACCTGTAAATACATGATGAATAAAATAAGAGAGCTTGCAGATGTAATTTCTTTGCAGATGTTCTCTTTTTATTTAAAAGACAAAAAAAACAACATATTGTAATGGACTTTAGGTTGCTATTGAATCTGACAAATTTGTGTAAAAATGTAAAAATTTTAAGATAATTATAGTTTCAAAAACTAGATATAACAATGTTACATTAAAGTTTATGAAGTAATTTTATGTATCTTACCCCATTAATCTGGGGACTAGAACAAAAGTCTTACAGAATATTGACTTATAAATCGATCTAGTGTGTACATACAAACACTTCATATATAATACAAATATCATGTTTTTACTTAAAACCTAAGCCACAGCACTATTCTTCTATTTGTGCTTTGTTTCAGGTTGGCAAGTAGCTGGTGAGATTGTCATATTCCAAATAATTTTTGAGGCTGTGGTTGGCTTAGAGTTTGATATGGCAAAATTGTAACATGTTCAAAAATATAATGTTCTGTCATTTTCATTTTGGGCTGAATAACTAACAAGACTATCAGACAAGAACAACTTTTTCGTAAACAGTGTACTTGTGGTACACTATTTAAATGGTACTGTTTAAATGCAACATATGTCTTAATTCTTACAGGCCTATGTGAGCGAAAAGCATGAAGCCAATAAGGTCATCACTTTTGAGAGAGCAGGTCTTGTTTTTATTTTCAACTTCCATCCAAGCAAGAGCTACACTGATTACCGAGTTGGAACAGCATTACCAGGGAAATATCCTTTTTGTTACCAATGAATATGACTGTTTACATTCAATTTTTTTATTATATCACAGAATTATAGGAAAGACTATTGCTGATCTTGGTGACAGTGGCTTTTAGTCTCCTCATCTGAAAAATGAGGAATTTGAAATAGTTGATTGATAAATCTTTGCTCAGCTCAGTTAATGCTGATTGTTCCTAACCTTCATTTTGGCTCTAAAAAGTATGATTTTGAACATATTTTAAATAAGATTTTGTTCCAACAAGCAATACAGAGATAATTGATTGTAGCTTTTCCTCTATGAAAATATTTTGTAAGTTGCCTCTGAAAATTGTCTCCTTCCCCCTTGTCATAGGAAAGAACAGACCATAGCTATAAAGACAACTTTCTTCCCCTTTGTCTGTTCCTTCTCCTAAAATTCAGGACATAGCTCACCTTTATAGGACTGAATTGGTAAGGAGGCAAAGCAGGGAGGCATGAGCAATGGAAATAGCAAGGAGGATATTTTTAATGTTTTCTGTGTAGTCATTTACTTGTGCTTTTATTCATTTCACAGATTGTTTACTGAGCACCTCTTTTTTGAACACCTGTGTACAAACTCTATGCTAGATACTGTAAAGAGAAAAGTTTTCCTGGCAGATATAGTCACTACCCTCATGACCTATGGAAAAAAAAAAAAAAAAATGACAGATTTAGGACCTAGCAACAAACCAGCACAATTTTTCAAGCAAGCCATAGAAATAACGTGCTTCTCTCAAGCCCTAACAATAATTATCTGCCACCTGAGCAAAATGCCTGTGCCAACATGAAGTCCTATGTGTCAGAGTATCTCCAGCTACCGTAAGAGAAACCCCCCATTCAACTGGCTGAAACAATAAGGAAAATATATTTGTCACATAGTAAAAGAGTAGAGTTAACCCAGCCCTTTGACAATATCAAGTTCCTTGGTTCATTCTTTTCAGCCTTCCAAATTCTAGTGTATCAAAAAGATATCACCTGTTATAGTTGGAAGACAAGATTTCCAAGTGTCACCCACCTTCAGACACAACAAAATGCGAACAAATTTTACTTTTTACATCTCTTTTCAAGAAAGAAATCATTTCTCTAGAAAATTTCCTTTCATATTCCATTGACCAGAACTGGGTCTCACATCCCCAAAAACATTTTTAGGAAGAAGAATGGTATCACCATGAGTGGCTTAGTCAGAAATCACCCAAGTCACAGGAAGTGGACTCCTTGTTGAAGAGAACACCCAGGCAGAATGTTACTCTGCCAATAAAAAGGAAAAGGCTAGTGCTGTCCAATAAGTAGCCTGAAGGATGTACCACCACCCTGTGCTACTCAGTGACATTAAGAGTGGTTAGATACGCTTCCCTACCTTCCCCCTGCCCAGCCAATCGCTATCCCACATGACATCATTTAGGAGAGCATTTAGGAGAGGAGGCTGTAGCCATGACTGATAGCCCAGTGTGCTTCAGTTGACACAGAGAAGAGTCTGTGTCATCTGTGTTTTTGCATGTACAAAGAAATCAATGTGATGGGGTTACCTACACTAAAGAAGTAAATATACTGTTCTGGGAAGCAAATGTTCTTACCATCTCCATGAAAAAATGAAAACAAATACTAGATATTTACCAATTTGCACATGACTTTTCTCATCTCCAGATTGCTAAAGTAATGCCCATAGACTAAATCTTTCTATTCTTGATAATGTAATATAAGTAAACCAAAATATATTTACAAAATGCTTGATATCTACTGTAGTCTTTGTTGGTATCTTTGTAGTACTGTCTTTGACCCTAAGTCAGGGAGAAGAGATGTGTGAAACCAAAGTATGATATAAGGCATAATGCAATAAATGGAAAAGGGACAAGGATATTCTATGGGAGGACAGAGAAAAAGGAAAAAAATAAATAAATAAATGGGAGCAGGGGGAAGAGAGAAAGATATTAAGGAAAAGACTTTTACAACTAGATCTTGAGAAATGGATAAAATTATAGCAGAAAAGAATTGAGGAAAGCCATTCCAGCTGTTGGAAAGCATACTATCATTAGATAATGGACAGTACAATGGATTAATTGGAGAATGATGACATACAAAGAAGTACTAAGATAAAGCTGAAAACATAGATTGAGATCACATAGTAGAAGATTTTAATGCCATATTAATTAGTTTAAGCTTTCTTATATGGTTTAATAGTGAGTTGCCAAAGATTTTTGACTACAGAGCTACTTGATGAGAATGTATGCTTTAGTACAAGTTCTTATATACCAGTGTGCAAGAGAGCTTTCATGGGGAGAAAGATTGGAACTACAGATACTAACTACAAAAAATTGCAGTACACCTAGAAGATAATTAGGGCATGAACTAAAGTAATGGGAACAGAATAGAAAAAGCTATGAGAGATGGTTCTTTCTTGTGGTGAAAGAACTTAGCATCTGTTTGGGCATGGAGCGTAGAAAGGAAAATGTAAAGTTTCACTTTGAACAACCGTAAGAATGCCAGTAGTATTCTTCCTGAGGATAGTAAAGAAAGGAGACGCAATCAGTTGGGGGAAATAGAAATATGAATTTAATTTAGGATTATTGATAAGTGAAAATATATGGAATTTTCAATGATGACATTTAGGAGAAAAGCCTTGGCTCAAGCTACAATGATCTATCCAAAATCTATTAACTTTGATGAGAAAATATCATTGAACTAAAACATATATAATAGCTTAGTATCTTTTGAGTAGAATCTACCTGCAAGTTAGTATATATTTACTGATACACAATTACACTGAATAGGAAAGCCTGGTTTGGCTTTGATAAACCTTGACACAAATTGAGTCTTCTGAAATGTAATGATCTGTGTAAACATCTATAGTTATCTGTTACAAAGACATTTTCTATTTTAGTAAATAAACACTGAATGCTTTACATTAGTGACCTCTTGCAGAAGCTGTATTAATTATAGGTTGTAATGATACAGATACTTTGGAAAACTGGGCCATGTCTTTATAGAAGTGATAGTTGAAGCCTCAGCGTTCTATGGGGTCTCCAAAAGAACCTTGAAGAAATATTGTTGGCCCATTTCCTACATGTTTGTCTTCTACAAATTTATGCCCACTTAGGCCTTATTTATTCTTGCTATCTATCTCATTCCTGTCGTTAATAAACAGTAAGAGTAACTAATTTACGTATGTTATTGCTTCCCCTGAGGACCTGTACATTTTAAGAAGTCTCTTTTAATGCTCAAAAAGTATTCAACTTCTAAGGTCCATATATATAACTGATGAATTTTATTGCAATACAGACTTTTTTTTTTTAAGACACAAAGTAACGAGGAGAGCATTTCCAACATACCTCCACCACATTTTCTAATTAGCTATATGTTAATTATGCCAGCCCTAACTATGAGACTGAAATCATAAAATCTTCTGGACTTCGAGAGATCCTATACTCTCCCCTTCTAGTTCAGTGCAGGAGTCCTGTCCAGAAATTCCTTTACATACAATCAGCTAACTGTTATTGAAATACTTTTCAGTGCTAAGAATGTCACTATTTCATGAGGTAAACACTACAGTTTTTTAATTGTTAAAAATAATGTCTCAAATGTTGATGCATTAGTTCTATCCTTTGGGGCTAATACCTGTCCTACAAGCCTGCTATTCAAATCAGGAAGGTCTTTAACGTGCTCCTCATAGTACCACCTCTCCTAGTCTTGCCACTTCCAGACCAAATACCTCTAGTTTGTTTGAGGGTTTTTTGTATAAATTTAATGAGTACAGTGTAATTTTGTGACATTAATGTGTAGTGGTGAAGTCTGAACTTTTAACATATCCATCACCTGAATAGTGTACATTGGACCCATTAAGTAATTTCTCATCTTTCAAGTGCCTCCTACCCACCCACACTTCTGAATCTCCACTGTCTATCATTCCACATTCTAAGTCCATGTGTACACATGATTTAGCTCTCATTTATA
Organism: Varecia variegata; assembly: GCA_028533085.1. NCBI lineage: Eukaryota > Metazoa > Chordata > Mammalia > Primates > Lemuridae > Varecia > Varecia variegata. Next base: position 1,469 of record JAQIFY010001444.1, on the reverse strand, counting down.
AGTGAGAATATTTATCTGTGTTTCACTTTCTTGTTCTGAGTTGTTTCACTTATGGTAGTGGCCACCAGTTCCATCCATGTTGCTACAAAATACGTTCTTTTTTATGGCTGAATAGTAGTCAATTGTGTGTGTGTGTGTGTGTGTGTGTGTGTAAACTACATTTTCTTTATCCAGTCATCCATTGATGGAAACTTTGGTTAATTCTATATCTTTGCTATTGTGGATAGTGCTGTGGTAAACATGCAAGTAAAGGCACCTTTTTGATATTTACATTCCCACCAACAGCAAATAAATGTGCCCTTTTCTCAATACCCTCACCAACATCTATTTTGTTTTTAAGTAATATCTATTCTGACTGGTGTAAGATGATATCTCATTGTGGTTTTAATTTGCATTTCTTTGATGATTAGTGATGTTGAGCACTAATTTCATATGCTTGTTGGCCATTTATATGTCTTCCTTTGAAAAATGCCTATTCATGTCTTTTGCCCACGTTTTAATGGGGCTGTTTGTTTGTTGTTATTGTTGTTGTTGAGTTCCTTGTAAATTCTGAATATTTACAACAGGCCCCTGTTGGATGTGTAATTTGCAAATATTTTCTCCCATTCTGCAGGTTTTCTGTTCATTTGGTTGATTATGTTTTTTGTTATACAGAAGCTTTTTGTTTTTGTTGCTTTTGCTTTTGAGGTCTTAGTCATGAATTCTTTACCCAGTCCAATGCCCAAAAGAGTTTTCCTTACAGTTTTTTCTAGTATTTTTATAGTTTTAGGTCTTACATTTAAGTCTGCAATAGATTTTGAGTTGATTTTTGTATGTAGTGACAGATGGGTTCCAGTTTCATTCTTCTGCATATGCCGATCCAATTTACCCAGCACCACTTATTGAAAAAGTATCCTTTCCTCAGTGTAATAGTTTGCCACCCTTGTCAAAGATCAGTTGGCTATAAATACGAGGCTTTATTTCTGGATTCTCTATTCTTTTTCATTGATCTATATGTCCGTTTTTATACTAGTACCATGCTGTTTTGATTAGGATAGCCTTGAAGTATAATTTGAAGTTGGGCAATGTGATGCCTCTGGCTTTTTTGTTGTTGTTGTTGTTGTTTTATTTTTTTTTTTTTTTACACTTAGAATTGCTTTGGCTATTTGGGCTCTTTTTTGGTTCCATATGAATTTTAGAATTGTTTTTTCTAATTCTGTAAAAAATGACATTGGTGTTTTGATAGAGATTACATTGAATCTGTAGATTGCTTTGGACAGTATGGTTATTTTGACAATATTAGTTCTTCCAATCCATGAACATGAGATATTGTTTTTACATTTGTTAGTGTACTCTGTGATTTCTTTCATTGGTGTTTGTAGTATTCATTATAGAGATCTTTGACCTGCTTGGTTAAATATATTCCAAAGTTTTTTTTGTGTATATGATTGTAAATGGGATTGCCTTCTTGATTTGATTCTTTTTTTTTT
>JAQIFY010001443.1:0-14175 GCA_028533085.1 Varecia variegata | reverse complement strand
TCCCTCCCAATCCCCCGAGTCCGAGCCTCAAGCGTGTCCATTCCCCAGACAGTGCACATCGCACTCCTCCTGTAGGTATACACCCATCCCCGCCCCCACCCCCGACCCCCCCAAGTCAGAACTTCAAGCGTGCCCATTCCCCAGACAGTGCACATTGCACTCATCATATAGGTATACACCCATCCCCCTCCTCCCACCCCCCCCCGGAGTATTACTCAGCTATAAGAAATAATGCTGATATGACACCTCTTTGGTTCTCCTGGATAGAGGTCCCATTTATTTATTTTTGTTGTTGCTGTGATTGCCTTTGGGATCTTCTTCAGAAATTCTTTGCCTAGGCCAATGTCTATAAGAGTTTTTCCCACATTTTCTTCCAGAATTCTAATAGTTTTGTACCTTAAGTTTAAATCTGTTACCACCATGATTTGATTTTTGTGAGAGGTAAAAGGTGTGGGTCCTGTTTCAGTCTTCTTCATATGGCTATCCAGTTTTCCCAGCACCATTTATTGAATAAGGATTCTTTTCCCCAGAGTATGTTTTTGTCTGCTTTGTCAAAGATTAGATGGCTATATGAGTATGGTTTTATATCTGGGTTCTCAGTTCTGTTCCACTGGTCTGTGTCCCTGTTCTTGTACCAATACCAAGCTGTTTTAATAACCACAGCCTTGTAGTATAGTTTGAAGTCTGGTAAATTAATACCTCCCATTATATTCTTATTGCCTAAAATTGCTTTTGCTAAACAGGGTCTTCTCTGGTTCCATACAAAACATAAAATTATTTTTTCTATATCTGTGAAAAATAATGTTGGTAATTTAATAGGGATTTCATTGAATCTGTAGATCAGTTTGGGTAGTATAGACATTTTAACAATGTTGATTCTTCTGATCCACGAGCATGGTATGTTTTTCCACCTGTTTATGTGCTCTACAATTTCCTTCCTCAGTGTTCCATAGTTCTCCTTGTAGAGGTCTTTTACTTCCTTAGTTAAATATATTCCTAGGTACTTTATTTTCTTTGTTTCTGTTGTGAAGGGTATTGAGTCTTTGATTTGGTTCTCAGTTTGACTGTTTTTGGCATATATGAATGCCTCTGATTTGTGTGTATTGATTTTGTATCCTGAGACTTGACTGACTTCATTTATCAATTCCAGAGTCTCTTGGTTGAATCCTTGTGGTTTTCTAGATATAATATTGTATCATCAGCAAAGAGTGAGAGTTTGATCTCTTCTGTCCCCATTTGGACACCCTTGATGCTGCTCTCTTGCCTGATTGCTCTTGCAAGGACTTCCAGTAATATGTTGAAAAGTAATGGGGACAGTTGGCAACCTTGTCTGGTTCCAGTTCTGAGTGGGAATGCTTTCAATTTTTCCCCATTCAGTATGATTTTGGCTGTGGGTTTGTCATATATGGCTTGTATCATTTTTAGATAGGCCCCATGTATGCCTATTTTGTTAAGCGTTCTTATCATAAAAAGGTGTTGAATTTTGTCAGATGCTTTTTCTGCATCTATTGAGAAGATCATATGGTCTTTATTTTTGCTTCTATTTATGTGGTGAATTACATTTATAGATTTGTGTATGTTTAAACATACCTGCATCTCTGGGATGAAGCCCACTTGGTCGAGATGGATTATTTTCTTGAGAAGCACCTGGATTCACTTTGCTATGATTTTTTTTGAGAATATTTGCATCTATATTCATAAGGGATATTGGTCTGTAGTTTTCTTTTTTTGTTGCATCCTTTTCTGGTTTTGGTATCAGAGTTATGTTGGATTCTTAAGATGTTTTGGGGAGAATTCAGTACTTCTAGATGTTGTAGAATAACTTTTGTAGTGTAGGCACCAGTTCTTCTATGTAGGTATTGTAAAATTCGGGTGTTAAGCCATCTGGTCTGGGGCTTTTCTTTTTGGGAAGGTTTTTTATTGCTGTTGTGATTTCAGTTCTTGATATTGGTCTGTTCTGGAATTCTGTTTCTTCCTGGTTAAGCCTAGGGAGGCTGTGTGTTTCTAAAAATTTGTCTATTTCCTCCACATTTTCCAGTTTGTGTGCATAAAGGTTTTTGTAGAATTCATAGATAATACCTTCTATCTCTGTGGTATCAGTTGTGATTCCTCCTTTCATGGGAGGTTATTAGAGATTTTTCTTTTTTGCTCTTGGTTAGACTGGCCAGAGGCGTGTCAATTTTGTTTATTTTTTCAAAGAACCAACTTTTTTTAATTCATCTCCCATATGGTTTTTCTGCTGTCTGTTTCATTTACTTCTGATTTGATCTTATTAATTTCTCTCCTTCTGATGGGTTTGGGTTCAGTCTGTTCTTGTTTCTCCAGCTCTTTGAGTCTATTCATTAGTTTGTCTATTTGTAAGTTTTCTGTCTTTTTGATATAGGCATTTATGGAAATAAATTTTCCTCTCAGGACTGCTTTAGCTGTGTCTCACAGATTTTGATAACTTGTGTCTCCTTTGTCATTTAATTCAAATAATCTTTTGATTTCTTTCTTGATTTCTTCATTTATAAAATAATTGTTCAGGAGAAGGTAGTTTAGCTTCCATGACTTTGAGTAGGAATGAGAATTTCTGTTAGGGTTAACTTCTGCTTTTATTCTGCTGTGATCTGAGAAGACGCATGGTATAATTTCTAATTTTTTAAATTTTTTGAGACATGCTTTGTGTCCTAGGACATGGTCAGTCTTAGAGAATGTCCCATGAGCTGACAAGAAGAATGTATATTCAGGAGATTTTGGATAGAATGTCCTGTAAATGTCAGTTAGTCCCATTTGTTCTAGTATTCTGTTTAAGTCCATTATTTCTTTGTTTATTTTCTGTTTGGAGGATCTGTCCTGTGCTGTCAGTGGGGTGTTGAAGTCTCCAGCTATTATAGTGTTGTTGTTTATCATTTGGTTTAGATCAAGTAGCATTTGCTTTATGAATCTGGGTGCACCTAAATTGGGTGCAGACATATTAAGTATAGTTATGTCTTCTTGTTGAACTGTACCCTTCACCAGTATATAGTGACCATCTTTGTCTTTCATTACATTTGTTGATTTAAAAACTAAGTTATCTGAGATTAAAACTGCGACTCCAGCCTTCTTTTGGCTTCCTTTTGCTTGAAATATCTATTTTCACCCTTTTATTTTCACTCTAAATGCATCTTTGCAGGTTAGATGAGTTTCCTGAAGACAGCAGATACTTGGCTCATACTTTTTTTATCCACTGCTCCAGCCTATGTCTCTTGAGTGGGGAATTCAAACCATTCACATTTGTTGAGAGAACTGATAGGTGGGGCAGATTTCTGTTCATCCTGTTGGGTGGAACTTCATTGCTATGTTTTCTCTCTTGAGCCATTGTGGTATCTGGCCGTTGATCTTTAGCCCTTGGGTAGTTTTATATTCATGGCTCTTTCTTGTGCTGGTCAGTGTGCAACTCTGTTTTGAGTACTTCTTGGAGGGCTGGTCTTGTGTTTGTGAATTCCCTCAGACTTTGTTTATCTGAGAATGTCTTAATTTGTCCTTCGTATACAAAAGTAAGCTTTGCATGGTAAAGATTCTAGGCTGAGCATTATTCTGTTTCAGAAGAGTGAGAATAGATACCCAGTCTCTTCTTGCTTGTAAGGTTTCAGTTGAGAAATCTGGAACTATTCAGATGGGCTTTCCTTTGTATGTTACTTGTTTCTTTCTCCTTATAGCTTGAAGAAAGGCCTCTTTAGTGGATATTTTGGTCAATATGATGACTGCGTGACGTGGTATCTTCCTATTTGCAATGAATCTCGCAGGGGTCCTTTCAGCTTCTTGAACCTGTATAGCTAGAATTTTAGCAAGGCCTGGGAAATTTTCAATTATATCTTCAAATAGCTTATCCAACCCTTGCATATTATCTTCTTCACCCTCTGCAATGCCCATAACTCTCACATTAGGCTTCTTCACATAATCCCACATTTCTTGCAGACTCTTGTCTTTTCTCTTATTTCTTTGCTCTATCTCTGTGACTGGCTTATTTAATTGGAAAGTGTTATCTTCGATCTCTGAGATTCTTTCTTCTGTTTGATCTACCCTGCTCGTTCACCGAATAAATTCTTCATTTCCAGGTGTTCAGTTTGATTTTTCTTTAATATTTTTGTTTCTTTAGTGAATTTTTCTTCCAAGTCCTGGAGTTTTTTTTTGTGGTTTCTTTGTGTTGGTTATCCATTTTTTCTTGTATATCATTTAGCTTTCTTACATTCCATGTTTGAAATTCTTCCTGTGACATTTTAGTGTTCTGAATTTGGTTAACGTCCATTGCTAGAGAGCTAGTGTTCTTCTTTGGGGGTGTGTTTTCTGTTTGATTCTTTATATTTCCAGAGTTCTTTCGCTGAGTCCTTCCCATATGGATCAATGGTTTCTTCCCTTCTTTCAGCTTTCGTCTGGAATTAACACACCTTGTGCTCTGTTCCTAGGCTGCCTGACAGCCTAAGTGTGTTGCTTGCTTTGTCACTAGGGGGAGCCACTTATGTGTTGTTCAGGGTTCTTCTACCACAGTTGGAGGGCTGCTACTGGTGGGAGGGGTTACCTGGGGAGCCTGTTTTGGCCACTTGCCAGGAATTTTTCCCCCCCCTGGCTGTTGAACCCAATTTGGCAGCCAGCCGGAGATAAGAGTCCAGCCCCAGGGTTTTGATTTGACCTAAAACTGGTCTGACGAGTTAAGTCACTGGGCTGACAACTTTTGATCTGCAGCCAAGATTCACACTGGTTGCAGAGAGAAAGCGGCTTTTTCTTGACTCTCCCTATCTCCAGAGGTGGCACCTACCACTTTCCCAGTGAAAGATGCTGGCTAGGAGGAGGGTGTGATGCTACTGTTCTCCCAGCACCCCAGCGGCTGCTGATCCTGTGGGCAATGGTCTGCCCCACCCCAGTGTCTGCAAGATCCAGGTGCTAGTCTGTCACGACTGTGGGAGCACTCAGAGTTCACACATCAAAACGGGACCATTGACCGTATATCATATAAGGGTGGAGTTTGTAGTGAGAGTCCCCAGGCTAGGGTATGGGAGCCGCCCGACACTGTATCACACTGCAGCGCCTAGGCTGTGGACCCCAAAATGGTGACTGCCCACCCGCAGAGCGCCAGCACTGGGGGATGATTGTTCAGGGGTCGGTAGGTGCTGGGTCGGCGGGCTGAGTCATCAGGATGCCCCCTTATTTCTTTTATGTCACCCTCTCACAGTCTCACGCCTGCTCAGCAAGAGCTCTTGCTTTTTCTGATCTACCCTGAGCGGGCCTATTAGCCTGCAGTGGTTTCCAGGTTAGAGTCCCCTAATTAGTTTTCACTTCTGTTGATCTGGACCCGCTGAGTGATAGAGGCAATTTACCTGTCTCCTAACTGCCGCCAGTGGTAGCTCAGACCAGTCCCTGCCCCACCAAGTGCAGTCCTGGCACAGAGCTCAAGGAGTTCAAGATGCTTCCCACTAATGTCTCCTCTCCACAGAGCCCCGTAACTCCTGCTGTGATTTTGCACCAACTTCAGGCAGATCTCTGTCTGAGTGGATGTGGAAGCCAGTAGGGAAGCAAGACGTTTTCCTGTGGGACTCATCCCATCTCACTGGCTGGTGCGATGGGCGCAGCTGTCCCACGCTCTACTCTGTATTGATTGTCTCACACTCTCCAGATTTTTGCGATCTTATCTCCTGTTTACCTTTGCTTTTTCCTGCTTTTTGTGTCCCGCGCTGGTTCTCCATTGATTCACAACACTGTTCTTGCAGGGGAGCAATCCACTCACATGTAGCAGAGCAAGATCTATTCCTGCCTTTCTCGGAGCAGGAATCCAGGAGGTTACCTCCACTCCACCATCTTTTTTTCTGAAACTTTTCAAAAGAATACAGAACAATGGCCAATAAACTTATGAAAAAGTGCTCAACATCTCTAATCATCAAGGAAATGCAAATCAAAACCACAATGAGATTTCACTTATGTCCAGTGAGAATGGCCTTTATCAAAAAGTCCCCCCAAAATAAATGTTGGCATGGATGCAGAGAGATAGGAACACTCATACATTGCTAGTGGGACTGCAAACTAGTGCAACCTCTGTGGAAAGCAATATGGAGATACCTTAAACAGATACAAGTAGACCTACCATTTGAGCCAGCAATTGCATTACTGTGCATCTACCCCAAAGAACAAAAGACATTCTATAAAAAAGACCCCTGCACTCGAATGTTTATAGCAGCACAATTCACAATAGCAAGCAGCCCAAGTCCCCATGAATACATGAGTGGATTAATAAAATGTCATATATGTATACCATGGAGTACTACTCAGCTGTTTTAAAAAATGGTGATATAGCATATCTTGTATTTTCCTGGATAGAGCTGGAACCCATTCTACTAAATGAAGTATCCCAAGAATGGAAAAATAAGCACCACATGTACTCACCATCAAATTGGTTTCACTGATCAACACCTAAGTGCACATATAGGAATAACATATGTGTCAGGCAGATGGTAGGTGGGGAGGGAATGGCTGTATAGATACATAATGAGTGTGATGTACACCATTTGGGGAATGGACACGCTTGAAGCTCTGACTCAGGGTGGGGGAGAGAGGCAAGGGCAATATACATAACCTAAACTTTTGTACCACCATAATATGCTGAAATAAAAAAAAGAGGACAGTTGTACAGCAAACTTATCTGCCTTCTTCTGAGAGAAGAGGTTTCAGATAAAAAGAATCCAGCAAAAGAACTCTGGCAATATGAAAAAACAAACTAGTTCAGCAGCCCCAAAGGATCACAGTAGATCTACAGCAATGGATCTCAACCCAAGGGAAATTGTCAAAATGGAATTCAGAATATGGATAGCAAATAAGATGAATGGGATTGATGAGAAAGCTAAATGGCAACACAAAGAACTCCCAAAATATTACAGAACATGAGTGAAAAAAATGAAAAATATGCTAAAGGAGTAGACAATATCAGAAAATTTATAACAGAACTTAAAGAAATGAAAGAATAACTTAGGGAATTTCAAAATACAACAGAAAGCTTCAGCAACAGGCTAGACCAAGCAGAAGAATTTCAGAGCATGAGGACAAGGCTTTTGAAATGACCCAGTCAGTCAAAGATGAATAAAAAAGGGATATAGAATGAATAACAGTAAGAGAAATATGGGGCTATGTAAAATGAGCCAATCTAAGAATTATAGTTATCCCTGACGGAGAAGAAGTACAAGCAAAAAGCATGGAAAACTTATTCGAGGGCATTATTGAGGAAAACTTCCCTGGTATCACCAGAGTTTCATATATCCGGATACAGAATTGTCACTGAACACCAGGAAGATTCATAGCAAAGAGGACATCTCTATGACACACAGGCATCAATCAGGCCAATGTCAAAATGCAGGAGAAAATTCTATAAGCTTCAAGATAAAAGCAACAACTAATCTACAAAGGAAAACCCATTAGGCTAACAACAAACTTCTGAGAAGAGACCTTACAAGCCAGAAGGATTGGAGCCCCATTTTTAGACTTTTTAAACAGAACAACTGCCAGCCAAAAAAAAAATCTATATTCTACAAAACTATTTTTCATAAATGATAGAGAAATAAACACTATTCCAGAAAGCAAGCACTAAGAAAATTTGTCACTACTAGACCTTCCCTAGAGTAAATTTTCAAAAGTGCACTATACATGCAACAAAGCAAGAGTTATCCACCAGTGTAAAAACACCTGAAACTTAAAGCTCAGATAAAATGGTAGCAGAAGAGGTAAAACAAAACAACAAGGTATAATTCAACACAATAAGTAGAACTGTATCCCACATATCAATACTAGTACTGAACATGAATTGTCTTAATGCTTCAGTTAAGACATAGATTGGCTAAATGGATGAAAAATTACAACCCAAGCATATGCTGCCTCTACAAAACCCATCCAACTGACAAGGACTTTAACAGACTCAAGGTAAAGGAACAGAAAACATATTCCAAGCAAATGGAAGCCCAGAGCAAGTAGTAGTAGCCATACTTATATCACATAAAATAGACTTTAAATCAACAAAGATAAAAAACAAAACAAAGATGGTCATGATATAATGATAAAGGGAGAATTCAACAAGAAAACATAACAGTACTAAATACATATACACCTAATGCAGGTGTTCCCATATTCATAAAATAAATTCTAGTAGATCTAAGAAAGAAATACACTGTAGCAACATAATTGCTGGAGACTTCAATACCCCACTGATAGAACTGTACAGATCACTAAAGCACAAAATGAAGAAAGAAACACTAGGATTAAATGGGACTCTAGAAAAAAATGGACCTAACAGACATTTACAGAACATTCTGTCCCCAAACTACTGAATATACGTTCTTCTCATCATGACATGGGACATTTTCCAAGATTGATCAAATCTTAAGCCACAAAACAAGTCTCAGCAAATTAAAAAAAATCAAAATCATACCATGATTTGACCATCTCCAACCACAGCGGAATAAAACTAGAAATCAATTCCAAGAGAAATGTTCAAATCTACATAAAGTCATGGAAATTAGACAATGTATTGATGAATTATTTGGGGGTCAATGATAATATTAAGATGGGTGTATATCTACATGATGAGAGCGAAGCGAACTGTCAGTGGAATGGACATACTTGAAGATCTGACTCGGGGTGTTGGGGGTGGGGGAGGGGACGGGTGTTTACCTACATGATGAGTGCGATGTGCACTGTTGGGGGAATGGACACCCTTGAGGCTCAGTCTCGGGGGGTTGGGAGGAGCATGGGCAATACACTTAACCAGAACGGTTGTACCCCCATAATAAGCTATAATAACTAAAATAAAATAAAATAAAAAGAATTTGTGAATAAGATCACAAAGGCAAATGTAGTAATAACTAAAATAAATAAACAGGACTTAAATAAATTAAAAAGCTTCCGCACAGCAAAGAAAATAATAAACAGAGTGAATAGACAACCTACAGAATGGGAGAAAATATTTAAAAACTTTACATTCAACAAAGGACTAATATCCAATACTTACAAACAAGTTAAATCAGCAAGAAAAAACAAACAACCCCATTAAAAGCAAACAAAAGACATGACCAGAATTTTTTGCAAAGGAACATAGATGAATGGCCAATAAAATATGAAAAAATGTCAATATCATAAATAATTAGGGAAATGCAAATTAAAACCACAATGAGATACCACCTTACCTCTATCAGAATGCCCATTATGAAAAAAAAACAATGGATGCTGGCATGGATTTAATTATTTTTTATTGCTGTATTTGCCTTTGGGGACTTAGTCATAAATTCTTTGCCTAGGCCAAAGTGTAGCAGGATTTTGTTTATGTTTCTTTTCTAGAATTTTTGTGGTTTCATACATTACATTTAAGTATTAATATTTCATCCATCTTGAATTAATTTTTTCATATGGTGAGAGATAGTGGTACTGTTTCATTCTTCTGTATATGGCTATCCAGTTTTTGTGGGACTGCAATTTAGTACAACCTTTAAGGAAAACAATATGGAGAATCCTCAAAGAAATAAATGTAGGCTTAACATTTGATCCAGCAATCACGCCACTGAGTATCTACCCAAAGGAAAAGAATTCATTTTATCAAAAAAGACACCTGCAATCAAGTGTTTATCACAGCACAATTCACAATTGAAAAGATGTGGAATCAACCTAAATGTGCATCAATTCATAAGCAGATAAAAATGTGATATCTATCTACTATCTATATATCTGTATGTATATACATATATATGTACACACACACACATACACACACACACACACCCCATAGAGTACTACTCAGATATAAAAAGAAATGAAATAATTCCTTTTGCAGCAACTTGGATGGTACTGGAGGCCTTATCCTACACAAAGTATCTCAGGAATAAAACTCCAAACAACACATGTATTCTCTAATAATTTGGAGCTAAATGATGGGCACACATGGACACAAAGAGATGTAAAGAATGTTGGAAACCAAGAAGGGATGAGGGTGGGAAATGGTGAGGGGTAAGAACTTACCTATTGGGTAGAATGAACACTATTCTGGTGATGAGCACACTAAAAACCCCGACTTGAGCATTATACGAAGTATCTATGTAACAAAAACTTTTGCAACCACTTAATATTTTGAAATTAAAAAAGGAAAAAATAAATTATGAAGAGTTTATAGTAATAAATGTCTACATGAAAAAAGTGGAAAGTTTTTTAAAAACACCCTAATGATAAATCTCAAGAAACTGAAAAATCAAGAGGAAACCAAACCAAAATTAGTAGAAAAAAAGAAATAGTAAAGATACTAATGAAACCAAACAAAATAGAGAATTTTTTTAAAAACCACAAAAGATTAATGTGACAAAATTTTGGTTTTTAAAAATATAATCAAAATAAAAAATATTAGCTACATAACTCCCCCCAAAGAAAAAAACACCCAATTAATAAAATCAGGGACACAAAAGTAGACAATGCAACTGATACCACAAAAATACAATGGATAATTAGAGACTATTACCAATAACTATATGCCAACAAGCTGGAAAACAATAAATAAATACATTCCTGTATGCATATGACCTATCAAGGTTAAGCCAAGTAGAAACAGAGAACATAAACAGGCCAAGTATGAGTAATGATAGTTAATGAAAATTTTCCCATAAAGGAAAAATTCAGGACCTGATTTCTTCATTGCTCGATTCTACCTTGGCTTATTTCATTTAATGTAATAGCTTCCTATTCTAACCATGCTGTTGTAAATGAAAAATTTAATTATTTTTATGGCTGACTAATATTCCACTGTGTAGATTTACCACATGTTTTTATACATTCCTTTTTTGATGGGCACTTAGGTTGATTTTGACTATATTAATTTTTTCATATACCTGTTGCCCATTTGCATGTCTTTTTTGAGAAATGCTTGTTCAGATCTTTTGCCCATGTTTTAATGGAATTATTTATTTTTTTGCTCTTGAGTTGAGTTCCTCTTATATTCTAGTTATTCCTTTATCAGATGGGTAGTTTGCAAATGTTTTTTTTCTTTTATGTGGGTTGTCTCTTCAATTTCTTGATGATTTCCATTGACCACCTTCGTTCTTTTTCCTCAGGATTACTTTGGCTATTCCAGGACTTTGGACATTCTATATGAATTTTAGAAGTTTCTTTCTATTTCTGTGAAGAATATCATTGGTATTTTGATAGGTGTTTCTTTGAATTTGTAAATTCCTTTGGGGGATCTTTCCATTTTAACACTATTAATTCTTCCAATCCAAAAGCATGGAATATATTTTCATTTTTTTTCCTGTCCTATTCAATTTATTTCATCAGTGTTTTTATAGATTTCTTATATAGATCTTTCACTTATTTTGTTAAACTGATGTTTAGGTATTTTATATTCTTTGTAACTGGGAATGGGATTGACTTCTTGATTTCTTTTTCAGATTGTTCGCTGTTGGTGCATATAAATGCTACTGATTTTTGTATATTGATTTTGTATTCTGCAACTTTACTAATTTATCAATTATAACAGTTTTTTAGTGGATTCTTTAGATTTTTCTAAGTATAAGATCATGCCATCTGTGGATAAGACTAATTTGACTTCTTCCTTTCCAATTTGGATGCCCTTTATTTATTTCTTTTCCATAATAGCTCTGTCAAGACTTCAAATACTATCTTGAATAAGAAAGAGTTTTGAAAGTGAGCAGACTCATCAGGTTCTAGATCTTATAGGAAAGTTCTTCAATTTTTTTCCATTCAGTACAATGTTAGCTGTGGCTTTGTCATATACAGCCTTTATTATTATATGTCTTTTTGATACTTAGTTTGAGAGGGTTTTAGTCATAAGTGATATTAAATTTTATTGAAGAATTTTTCTGATATCTATGGATATAATCCTGTGAATTTGTTGTTGGTTCTGGTAATGTGATGTATCAAGTTTTTTGATTTGTGCATATCGAACTATCCTTACATATCTGGGATGAATTCCACTTGATCATAGTCTATGAATTTTTAATGTGTTGTTGAATTCAGTTTTCTAGTATTTCATTGAGAATTACATTCATCATAATTATTGGCCTGTAATTTTCTTTTTTGTTGTTGTTTGATTTTTGCCCAGTTGGATATTAGGTAATACAGGCCTTGAAGAATAAGTTTGGAAGTACACCCTCTTCTTCAATTTTTTGAAGAGTTTGAGTAGATGGTATTATTTATCCTTTAAATGTTTGGTATAATTTAGCATTAAAGCCATCTGGTCCTGAGGTTTTTTCTTTTTTCATGTGTGGGAGACTTTATTACAGTTTCTATCTCATTACTCATTTATTGAGGTTTTCTATTTCTTCATTGTTTAATCTTGGTAGGTTATATTTGTCCAGGAATATATCCATTTCTTCTAGTCTAGGTTTTTCAATTTGTTGTATAGTTGTTCATGACAGTCTCTAATTATTTCTTATATATCTTGTGGTCTGAGTTGTCATGTCTCCTTTTTCATTTCCGATGTTATTTATTTGGGTATTCCCTCTGTCTTTATTAGTATAGTCAAATACTTGTCAATTTTGTCCATTTTTTCAAAGTCAGACAAGTTTTATTCATCTTCCACTTTGTTTTTTAGTCACTATTTCTATTTATTTCTACTCTGATTTTGCTTATTTCTTGTTTTAAGTATTTGTGATTGGTTTGTTCTCACTTTTCTAGTTCCTTGAAGTTCATCATTTGGTTGTGTATTTGAAATCCTTCTACTTTTTTGATATACATGTTTATGGCTATAAACTTTCCTCTTAGTACTGCTGTGCTGTAGACCATAGATCTGGTTATGTTGTCTTTTCATTTGTACTTATTTTAGGAAAATTAAAAAAAAATTTGACCTATTAGTTGTTCAGGAGAGTGTTGTTTAATATCTATGGATCTGTGAAGTTTCTGAGGTTCCTCTCATTATTGATTTCTAACATTATTCCATTGAGGTCAGAAAAGATACTTGATATGATTTCTACCTTTTTAAATTTGTTGAGACTTGTTTTGTGGCCTAAGATATAGTCTATTTCATATATTCCATGTGTTGATGAAAAGAATGTGTATTATTCAGCAGTTGGTTGAAATGTTTTGTAAATGTCAGTTAGGCCTATTAGTTCTAGTACGTAGTTTACTTTGATATTTCTTTGTTGATTTTCTGTCTAAATGATCTGTCCATTACTGACACAGGGATGTTAAAATCCCCTACTACTATTGTACTGTGTCCTATTTCTCCCTTCAGATCTATTAATCTTTGGTTTATATGCTTAGGAACTCCAGTGTTGTGTACGCATATTTTTACAATTATATTCTCTTCCTGAATTGACACCTTTATCATTATAAAGGGAGCTTATTTGTTTCTTTTTGCAGTCATTTATTTGCAGTCTATTTTATCTGAGATAAATACAGCTAATCCTTCTCTTTTTTAGTTTTCACTTGCATGGAGTATCTATTTCTGCCCCATCACTTTAAGTATATCTGTTTCTTTCTAGGTGAATTGTAATTTGAAGGCAGTATATAGTTGAGTCTTTTTACTTCATCCATTCAGTAACTTTATGCATATTAATTGGATAATTGAGTTTATATAATCTGATGTTATTATTGATAAGGACTTAATTACTGTCATTCTGTTGATTGTTTCCTGTCGTTTTGTAAGTCCTCTCTATTTTTCTACCTTTCTTACTGTTTTCCTTTGTGGTTAAGTGGGTTTTTTTTTTGGTAGTATGTTTTAATTTGTTACTTTTTATTTTTAGTGACTCTATTATAGATCTTTTCATTTTGGTTACTGTGAGTCTTACTAAAAACAACTTGTAGATATAATATGTTACTTTAAAGAGATGACAAATTATTTTAGATCACAAATAAAAGATTAGAAACAAAGAACAAACAAAAAACCCCACTAATACTCTTTTACTCCAGACCCCTCCCATACTGACTTTAAGTAGTTTCAATTTTTTTAAATTTTTTTTATTTTTTTATTATTTTATTTTTGTTTGTTTTTATTTATTATAGCTTATTATGGGGGTACAACAGTTCTGGTTAAGTATATTGCCCATGCCCCTCCCAACCCCCCGAGTCTGAGCCTCAAGGGTGTCCATTCCCCCGACAGTGCATATCGCACTCATCATGTAGGTATACACCCGTCCCCTCCCCCACCCCCAACACCCCTAGTCAGATCTTCAAGCATGTCCATTC
>JAQIFY010001442.1:0-14175 GCA_028533085.1 Varecia variegata | reverse complement strand
GGACACGCTTACAGATTTGATTCGGGGGGTTGGGGGTGGGGGAGAGGATGGGTGTATACCTACATGATGAGTGCGATGTGCACTGTCTGGGGAATGGACACTCTTGAAGCTCAGACTCGGGGGGGTTGGGAGGGGCATGGGCAATATATTTAACCAGAACGGTTGTACCCCCATAATAAGCTATAATAAATAAATAAATAATAAAGAAACAAACAAACAAAAAAAATTAAAAGAAGTGAAAAAAATTGAACTCATGGAGATAAAAAGTAGGATGATGGTTATCATAAGCTGGGAAAGGTGAGGATAAAGTGGGGATGGTTAATGGGTGCAAAAATACAGTTAGATAGAATGAATAAGAGTTAGTATTTGGTAGCACAATAGGGCGACTACAGTTAACAATAATTTATTGTATATTTCAAAATAACTAAAAGAGTGGAATTGGAATGTTCCTAACACAAAGAAATGTTAAATGCTTGAGGTGATGGATATCCCAATTACCCTGATTTTATCATTACACATTATATGGCTATATCAAAATATCATATGTACCCTACATATATGTACAACTATTATGTATCCATAATAATTATAAATGGAAAATTTAAAAAAATAAAGGAGGTAAGGAAGTTAGCCAAGTGGGCGTCAGGGGAAGAGCAACAAAGAATGTGCCTGGCATGTTTTAGGATTAGCATGGAGTGTGGCTGGAGCAGTCAGAAAGGGGAGCATGATAAGAGATGAGATCAGAGAAATGGGGATAAGATTGAATAGGGCCTTACAGGTCTTGGTAAGGACTTTACAGTTTTGTTCTGACTGAAATGAAGAGCTTTGACTCCTTCCAATCCACTCTCCTCCCTCTTCTAACCCATTCTCTGCCTCGGAGTTTCATTTATATAGGCTGAATCAATAGATTCCCTTTCCTTTTACCTTTTTGTTCTGTTCAGCCCATGAGGAGCCCCAGGAAGAGAAAGTAGGAAGGGAGAAGAGTAAAGTACAGGCTCCCTCCCTACAGGGTTGCTTCATGTTGGTTGCATCCCTCTACTGAATTTCACAGATCCTGTCAAGATGGTTCTCTCCATATAATTCTCTCCTCCTGGGTTTCAGTAAATGTTCCTGCCCCTATAACTTTCAGGCTAGAGATATAACAACTAACTTGTTACAGCCTAGGGTATTGCATTATTTTTTGAAGTTTGCCTACGCTCTGCTGAGACCTTTGTAAAGAATTTTTTAAATTAAACCTTCAAATTTTCCTAACTTGGGCATACTATCTAGTTCTTACTGGGACCCTGACAGATTTGGAAGCCATTTGAAGGATTGTGGCATGTAGAAAAGTGGCATGATTGTAATTTTCAACATTCTTATTCCATTTAAACTTCGAGCTTCCCATTTTAATTTTCTCCTTTTTAGAAAAGTCATATTCAAAATGAAACCAAGAAATAGATATTGAGTATCTGTCAGGTGACAGACACTGTAATAGTTGCTGGGGATACATTAGTGAACAAATAAAACAAAGCAAATCCATGTAGTTACATAAGCTAGTTGCAGTTGGCAGACAGTATTTAAATAAATAAATATATGGTGTATTACAGGGAGATACATTCTCAGTACAAAATAAAGTAGGAATAGGGATAGGTTTTGCTGTTACAGGAGGTGGATTTACCATTTTAACATTACTAATTTATCCTATTTATATTCTTCTTAACTTGGTTTTTATTTTTAATTTTTATTTATTTATTTTATTTGTGCAAATTGATGGGGTACATGAGAAAATTTGTTATATGTATATAATATATAGTGATCAAGTCAGGGTATTCAGAGTGTCCATTGTCTGAGTACAGTATATTTTTTGTTAAGTATAGTCATCCTACTATGTTATCAAACATTGAATTCATTTCTTTTATGTTACCATATGTTTGTACACTTTAATCAACTTCCCTTCATTCTCCCTCTTCCCCCTTCTCATATTTCCCCATTCCTCCTATTTTTCCAGTCTCTATCTTCATATGTTAAAATTTTTTCCCAAATGTGCACTTAGGTGATGATCAGGGAAACCAATTTGCTGGTGAGTACATGTGGCGCTTATTTTTCCATTCTTGAGATACTTCACTTAATAGAATGGGTTCCAACTCTCTCCAGGAGCACCAATTGGGTTCCGGACTGAGGTAAGGGGTGGGGGAGGGGATGGGTGTATACCTACACGATGAGTGCATTGTGCACTGTCTGGGGAATGGACACGCTTGAAGCTCTGACTCGGGGGGATGGGCGGGACATGGGCAATATATATAACCTGAACTTTTGTACCCCCATGATAAGCTGAAATAAAAAAAATTTTTTTTAGCTCTCATCAATAAGTGAGCATATGTGACTTTTGTCTTTTTGTGCCTAGCTTATTTCACTTACGATAATGACCTTCAGTTCCATCCACATTATTGAAAATGACATTATTTCATTCTTTTTATGGCTGAATAGAATTCCATTGTGGATATATACCCCATTTTCCTTTTCCATTCATTAATTGTTGGTTTTTCAATTCTATTTTTAAAAATGCACAGAAATAAAACTATATACCTCAAACAACTGATCTTTGATAAAGCAGACAAAAATATACATTGGGGAAAGGACATTCTATTCAATAAATGGTATTGGGAAAATTTGATAGCCATATGCAGAAGAAGGAAACTGGATCCCTGTCTCTCGCTATATATAAAAATTAACTCAAGATGGATAAAGACTTAAATGTAAGACCTGAAACAATAAAAATCCTAGAAGAAAATCTAGGAAAAACTCTTCTGCACATAGGCCTAAACAAGGAATTCATGACTAAGATCCCAAAAGCAAATGCAATAAAAACCAAAAATAGACAAATGAGACTTAATTATACTAAAAAGCTTCTGCATAGCAAAAGAAATAATCAACAGAATCAATAGACAACCTACAGAATGGGAAAAGTATTCACAAACTGTGTATCTAACAAAGGATTAATATCCATAATCTACAAGGAACTCAAAGAACTCAGCAAGAAAAAAAAACCCAACAACCCCACAAAGAAGTGGGCAAATGACAAGAACAGGCATTTTTCAAAAGAAGATATGCAAATGGCCAAAAAACATATGAAAAAATGCTCAACATTTCTAATCATCAGTGAAATGCAAATAAAATCACCATCTTACTTTATTCAGAATGGCCTTTATTAAAAAGTCAAAAAACAATAGATATTGGCACAGATGCATTGAAAAGGGAACTTACACAGTGTTGATGGGAATGTAAATTAGTACAACTTCTATGGAGATAATTTGGAGATTTCTCAAAGAACTATAAGTAGATCCACCATTTGATCCTGCAATCCCACTACAGGGTCTCTACCCAGAAAAAAAGAAATCATTATATGAAAAAGAGAATAGTTGTACTTGTATGTTTATCACAGCACAATTCACAATCACACAGATTTGGAATCAACCTAAGTTCCCATCAACAAATGAGTGGATAAAGAAAATGTCGTGTGTGTATATATATACCATGGAGTACTACTTAGTGATAAGAAAGAATGAAATAATGGCTTTTGCAGCAAATTGAATGGTTATCCTAAGTGAAGTAACTCAGGAACAGAAAAACAAATGCCACATGTTCTCACCTACAAATGGGAGCTAAATTATGGCTACACAAGGGCACACAGAGTGATATAATGGACATGGGACACTCACAATGGGGGAGGGCGGGAGGTGGGTAGGGATGAAAAATTACCTATGGGGTACAATGTATACTACTCAGACTCTACCACTATACAATATATACATGTAATGGAATTCAACTTGTACCCCTAAATCCATTAATTTTTAAAAAGAAAAACATACATTTATTGAGATATATTCACATACTGTACAATTCACCCATTTAAAGTATACAATTCAAAGTTTTTGTGTATATTTGCAGGTATGTGCAACCATCACCACAGTTGATTTTAGAACATTTCCATCACCTCAAGAAGAAACCCCATATCTTTTAGCTATCACTCCTCTATCTTCCTGTCCCACCTCCTAGCCCTAAGTAATAACTAATCTACTGAATTTTTCTACAGATTTATTTATTCCTGTCTTTCATATGAATTAAATGATATAGTGTGTGGCTTTTTTGTGACAAGCTTCTTTTTGAGCATAATGCTTTCAAGGTGCACTCATGTTATAGCATGTATCATTACTTAATTCTTTTTATAATATATATTTATTTTTTATTTCAATAAATTTACAGGGTACAAGTGCAATTTTGTTACATGGATATATTGGATAGTGGTGAAGTCTCAGCTTTTAGTGTACCCATCATCTGAATAATGTACATTGTATCTATTAATATTAGGAAATTTTTCATCCCTCACTCCTTTCCCACCCTCTTGCCTCTCTGAGTCTCCAATGTCTATTATTCCACTCTGTATAATCATGAATATCCACAGCTTAGCTCCCATTTAGAAGTGAGAACATGTCGTATTTGATACTTTTTTTATAATATATATTTCATTGTATGAATATACCACATTTTATTTATGCATTTCTCAGATGATGAGCATTTGGGTCATTTCCACCTTTAGGCTACTATTATGAATAATATTGCTATTATATAATCATTCAGATACATGTTTCTTCATTGACATATGTTTTCATTGTTCTTGGGGATAGACCTAGGAATGGAATTTCTGGCTTATATGGTGTTATGGACTGTCCATTTATGTGTGCCCAAAATTTATATGTTGAAATCTAACCCCCAATGTGAGGTGGAACCTATGGGAAGTAATGAGGTCATGAGGTTAGAGCCCTTATGAATGGAATTAGTGCCCTTATAAGAAGAGGCCAGATATACGTAACCTAAACTTTTGTACCCCCATAATATGCTGAAATAAAAAATAAAATAAAATAAAATGTTTAGTCCTGTAAAAAAAAAAAATCCTTTAGTAAAGAGAGAAAAGAAAAAAAAAAAAAAAGAAGAGGCCAGAGAACTAGTCTTCCTTCTTTCTGCCATGTGAATATACAATGAGAAGTCAGAAATTTGCAACTCTGAAGAAGGCCCTTACCAGAACATAAACATGATGGCACCCTGATCTTGGACTTCCAGCCTCCAGAACTGTGAGAAATATTTTCTGTTGTTTATAATCCACTTAGTCTATGGTAATTTGTTATAGCAGCCTGAACTACAACATATGATAACTCTATGTCCAATCATTTGAGGAACTTCCAGACTATTTTCCAAAGTGATGGGACCATTTTACATTTCCACCAGCAGTGTATAAGTGCTTCAATTTCTTCACTTCCTTTCCAATACTCGTTATCTGCCTTTCTGATTCTAGCCATCCTAGTGTATATGAAGTGGTATCTTATTGTGGCTTTAATTTGCATTTCCTTGATGATTAGTGATGCCACATGTGTTTTTATGTACTTCCTGACCATTTGTATATGTTCTTTGGAGAAATGTCTATTTATATCCTTTATCCATTTTTAATTGGGCTATTTTTCTTATTAATATTGAGTTGTAAGAGTGATTTATGTATTCTGGATAAAATTTTCTTATCAGATATATGATTTGTAAATATTTTCTCTGATTCTGTGGTGTTTCTTTTTACTCTCTTAAGGGTGTCCTTTGAAGCACAAAAGTTTTTAATTTGATAAAGTCTAATTTAACTATTTTTTTCTTTTGATGCTTATGGTTTTGGTATTATATCGAAAAATCCTTTGTCAAATCCAAGGTCATGATTTTTACCCCTACATTTTCTTCTAAGAGTTTTATAGTTATTGCTCTTACATTTAGATTTTTCATCTATTTCTAGTTAATGTTTGTATATGGTGTGAAATAAGGGTCTGTTGAGCCTAAGAAATATTGATTTATAGAAATGTCCCATATATTTTTAGAGACAGATATGATTTCAGAAGTCTTGCAAGGCTTTGCCCTAAAGGAAAATGTAAACGTGTTAGTTCGCATATCAAAAGCTGCCTCGCCTCAGGAGGGCATCTCAATGGTCAGTAGCAGCTGCTTTCCAAGGCAACGCTGCAATCCGGGCCTATGGCTCTCACCTGTTTTGAAAGACAAAGAAGGTCTTGCTAGAGCCACGGGATGCCGGAGCTGATCAACAAAGACAGGCCGCCAGAGATGAGAGCTGATTATAAGATATGCTGCCGGAGCGGGGCCCAGACGGAACCAGGCGGTTAAAGTAAATAGCATAAGAGACAGCTCATGCTTGACTTCTAAAATCTCTGTTCTAATACACAATAACCAGAGCCAAGATGTCTCTGTTTTCGCTAAAGTAATAGCCTTATCATAAAACTTAGAAGTTTGCCCTAAGAAGATTTTATAACTCATTGTTCACCTAGAGTTAGTTGAAGGATCTGTAGTAGCCTTTAGAAGACTTTGACCCTAAACCAAACTACCTATTATTATGTAAATCCCGTTACCCTTGGCAACCAAAAACCTGTACCTGTGCTATAAGTATCTGTGTAAAACTTCAGTCTTGGTTGCATTTCCGCGGGAAGAGATGTAACCTTCCGGGCACCCTGCTTTATCTATCTTCATAAATCTTTACTTTATGAACTATATCTTTGGCTCTGTGTATTATTTTTATTTCTGTTTCCTACTATTTTTTCATCCTTTGTGACCACCCCTGTCTGAGGGACCTGAACTTTTGCAAGGAGTGTAGCTAACTCCCTGCAAGGGTCCTTCTTTTGCATGTGTCTATCCAATTCTCCTAGCACATTTGTTAAAAATACCATTCTTTTTGCATTGAATGATCTTTGTACCCTTGTCAAAAATCAGTTGAATGGATTTATTTCTGTACTCTAAGTTTTAGTACTTTGAGTAATAATATCCTATTCTTGTGCCAGTACTACACAGTCTTGATTACTATCGGTCTTTTAAAGGAGAAAGTGTGAGTCCTACTGCTTTATTTTTTTTTCAGGATTATTTTAGCTATTCTGGGCCCCTTGAAATTCCATATACATTTTAGAATCAGTTTATCAGTTTACACAAAAAAGCTGGCTGGGATTCTGGTAGGGATTGAGTCAAATCTGTAGATCAGTTTGGGGAGTATTGCCATCTTAACAATATTTAGTCTTCTGATCTGTGAACATGGGATTTTTTCTTGAATTTTTGTCATTTGGGTTGCTTTATTTATTTATTTAATAGATTTGGGGGGTACAAGTGCAGTTTTGTTATATGTATATATTGCATAGTGGTAAAGTCTAGGCTTTTTGTGTAATCATCACCTGATTAATCTCCAATGTTCATTATACTACTCTGTGTGCACTTGTGTAGCCATAATTTAGCTCCCACTCATAGGCAAGAACATGTGGCATTTATTTTTCTATTCCTGAGTTACTTCACTTAGGATAATGGCCTCTAGTTCCATCCAAGTTGCAGCAAAAGCCATTATTTCATTCTTTCTTATCACTGAGTAGTACTCCATGGTGTATGTATACCACATTTTCTTTATTCATTTGTTGATGGGTACTTAGGTTGATTCCAAATCTGTGTGATTGTGAATTGTGCTGAGATAAACATACGAGTGCAGGAATCTTTTTGATATAATGAATTTTTCCTTATCTTCAGACCATTAATTTCTTTCAATAATATATTGGAGTTTTAGAGCATACATTTTGCAATTCTTCTGTAAAATTTATTATTCGGCACTTTATTCCTTTTGATGCTGCTGTGAACGGAATTCCTTGTTTAATTTTATTTTTGGATTGATCATTGCAAGTCTATAAAATTACAATTTTTGTATCTTGATCTTGTATTCTTCAACATTGATGAACTCATTTATTAGTTGTAATAGTTATTTAGTGAATTCCTTATCATTTTCTTTATATGATATCGTATCATCTACATAGATATAATTTAACTTCTTCCTTTCTAATCTTGAATTTCTTTTTTTGGCCTAGTTGCCTTAACTAGAATTGCCAATACACTGTAGAATGAAAGTGGTAAGAGTGTAAACATTTTTCCTGTTCCTGATTTTAGGGGAAAAACATCTAGTCCTTCACCATAAATCATGATTTTAGCTGTGGCTTTTTCCTAGTTGTCCTTCATAAGGTTGAGGAACTTTCCTTCTATTCCTAATTTGTTGAGCGTTTTTATTATGAGAGGGTGTTAGATTTTGTCAAGTGTTTTTCTGTATCTATTTAGATAATCATGTGATTTTTTTCTTTTTGTATTTTATTCTATAGATATGATGTGTTACACAATTTGATGTTTTAAATTTTATTTATTTTTTTATTTCAGCATATTAGGGGGGTACAAATGTTTAGGTTACGTACATTGCCCTTGCCCCACCCGAGTCAGAGCTATAAGCATGTCCATCCCCCAGACGGTGCACACTGTACCCATTAGGTATGTATATACCCATCCCCTGCTCCCCACTCCCACCTGCCCAATTTTTGAATGTTAAACAAGCCTTGCATCCCTGTAATAAATACCACTTGGTCATGATGTATAATTGTTTTTTGTATGTGGTAAATTTAGTTTGTTAGTATTTTGTTAAGGATTCATAAGAGATGTTAGTTTTTAGTTTTCATTTCTTGTGATGTTTTTGGTTTTGTATCAGAATAATACTGACTCATAGAATGATTTGGGAAATGGTCCCTTCTCTTCTATTTTTTAAAATAATTTTTATTAATTGTGCTTTGAATGTTTGGTAAAATTCAGCAGTGAAGTTGTATGGGACTGGGTTTTTGGTTTGGGGTAGTTTTTTTTTTTCCTTACTGATGTAATCTACTTGTTATAGGTGTATTCAGATTGTCTATTTCTTTTCGAGTCAGTTTTGGTAAGTTGTATTTCCAGAAATGTCCCCATTTCATCTAAGTTATCGAATTTGTTGGTGTACAATTTTAATAGTGTTCCATTATTATCTTTTTATTTCTGTAAGATTTGTAGTAATTTGCCCTGTTCTATTTCTGATTCTAGTAATTTAATTCTTCTCTCTTTTTTCTTAGTTAAATGAGCTAAAGGTGTGTCAATTTTGTTGGCCTTTTTGAAGAATCAGCATTTGATTTTATTGATTTTCTCTATTCCTTTTCTATTCTCTGTTTCATTGATTTCCACTCTAATCTTTATTATTTCAGTCCCTCTGCTTGCTTTGGGTTTAAGTTGCTCTTCTTTTTCAGTATCTGAATGTGAAAGATTAGATTATTGATCTGAGATTTTTTTCTTCTTTCTTAATGTAGGCTTATATGGCTTTAAATTTACCTCTAAACACTCTTTTCGCTGTGTCCCATAAGTTTTGGTATGTTATGTCTTGATATTTTAAAATGTATTTGTTGACCCATTGCTTACTTAGAGGGGTATTGTTTAATTTCCACAATCTTATTGATTTCCTCAATTATTTTTCTGTTATTGATTTCTAATTTTTGTCCATTGTGATTGGAAAGCATATGTTCTATACTTTTATCCTTTTAAACTTATGGAGTTTGTTTTATAGCTTAGCTTATTGTGTATCCTGGGAAATCTTCCATGTGTTCTTAAGTAGAAGGCATATTCTGTTTTTATATTCATAGATGTGTTCTATACATGTTGGTTTATAATGTTGTTGTTTATGATGTTGTCTTTCCTTGTTGATCTTCTGCCTAGTTGTTCTATGCATTACTGCAAGTGGGGTATTGATGTGTTAAAATATTACTGTTGAGTTTTTTATTTCTCCCTTCATTTCTATCAGTTTTTTCCTTAGGTATTTGGGTGCTCTGTTATTTAATGCATATATGCTTATAATGGTTATAAATTCCTGATGGATTGACATTTTTTATTCTAAAATAATTTTCTTTATCTCTAGTAACATGTTTTGTTTTGTCTGATTTTTTTATCTGATTTTTTTTTGTCTAATGTTAGTATAGCCACTCTAGCTTTCTAGCAAATATTAACAGATCTGAAGGGAGAATAGATTGCAATACAATACTAGGGGACTTTAATATCCCACTTTCAACAATGGATAGAGCATCCAGACAGAATTTCAATAAGAAAACACTGGACTTGATCTACACTTTAGACCAAATGAACCTGACAGACATGTACAGAACATTCCATCCAGCAGCAGCAGAATACACATTCTTCTCAAGTGCACATGGAACATTTATTTTCCAAGATAGATCATATGTTAGGCCACAATAGAAGAGGTGAATTCCTAATTGGAATGTGTTCAAGAGAGAATGGGAGGAGAAAAATTACAAACAGTGAATAGATGCAACTATTACAAGGGGATGAGAGAGTAGTCAACTGGATATCTGGGGAAAGAAGTGTCCTGACAAATCAAATAGATATTTTAAAGACTCTAAGACAACAGGGAGTATGGCTTGTTTGAGGAACAATAGGGAGGCTACAGCTGGAACAGAATGAGTGAGGAATATAACAGGCAGAGAGAATGAAGGATTTGAAGGATGGTCATCTGGGGCTCCCTCTTGACACAAGATACATGTAGGTAGAAGGCCAGGGGTGTGAAGTCTTAGGCCAGGAACACTGGTTCAAATGATGTCTTATATTTGACATGGAAATATATATCACATATAACTGTAAAAGAGATTTCCATAAAAGAGAAGCAAAGAAATGGGGTAATGGCACATGGGAGAATTGGAGTCAAGAATATGTACATATAAAAAGGATGTATATATATTTATAATGATAATGTGTATGTAAATACATAGAGATAGATAAGAAATAAGAGATGAGTGTATCCTGATAGAAATGATACAGTAGCAAGCACAATATTGATGATGTTAGAGATAAGGGTGACGATGTCATTGAGTTGGTGTGAAAGAAAGAGATCTAGTGGAAAAGAAGGAGGATCAATTTCAGAGGAGAGTCTAGAAATTTTATGTATAATATCAACAGGAGAGCCATGTATACATAGGGAAGTACAGGTAGGTGAAGTGATGTGGTGGTAGGAGTCTGTGGAAGTTTTCTTCCAATGGCTACAATTTTCTAGTAAAAACAGGAATCAAGAGAAGAGTTGAGATGGGGAGGTGGTGTAGGGAGTTTGAAGAGAGAGAAGGCATGAAATAGTAACTAAGAATAGTCAGATAGTTAAGGGACAGGAGATCTAAAGAGTGATCATCTAGTAACCTTAAGGGTCCAATTGAAGTTCATGGTCACAAATTTAAACTGAAATTAGTCATGTATTTATGTCTTTTCCTCCAGCCAGATTTATCTGTGTGGGCTCAGGTTTGTTCAGTTGTAGCTGGATTTATCCAGGGTTCTGATTTTGCCAAGGAAGCAATACAAAGTAAAAAGGCAGAATAGTGGAGGGTATATATAAAGGAATGCTTATAGACATTGAGCATGTCATTTAAGCTAGGAAAGGAGAAGAGAGAAGACAATAAGGGAACAAGAGATAGTGAAAATCTGATAAGATCAGTGGATTAGGGATTCTGGTAAAGTTGAAAGAAAGTGGGGTCCAAAGGGTGTGAACTGAAAAGAGAGGAGGTGATGATCAGAAAGAAGGATGTTTGAAATTGAGGTGATGGGGGGGTTTCTATAACTGCAATGAGAAGGTCTAGGGTATGGCTGTGTGAGTGAACAGCTGAAGTGGAGTTGGGGACAATGTCATGGAGGAGAAATGTTTAAGGAACTGAAGGGGCCAGTTTGTCAGAATGATCATTCTTTTTTTCTTTAATTTCAGAATATTACAGGGGTACAAACACTTTGGTTACATATGTTTCCTTTGCACAGCCCAAGTCAGAGCTACAATGGTGCCCATCCCCCAGGCAGTGCACACTGCACCCATTAGGTGTGAACTTACCCATCCCCTCCTCCTGCCTCCCTGACACCCAATGAATATTACTTTCATATGTGTACATAAGTGTTGATCAATTAATACCAATTTAATGGTGAGTACATGTGGTGTTTGTTTATCCATTCTTGTGATACTTCACTTCGAAGAATGGGCTCCAGCTCCATCCAGGATAATATAAGAGGTATTAATTCACCATTTTTTATGGCTGAGTAGTACTCCATAGTATACATATATCACATTTTATTAATCCACTCATGTATTGATGGGCACTTGGGTTGTTTCTACATCTTTGCAATTATGTATTGTGCTGCTATAAACATTTGAGTGCAGATACCCTCATATTGTCATCTTATCTTTGACAAAGCAGACAAAAACATACACTGGGGAAAAGAATCCCTATTCAATAAATGGTGCTGGGAAAATTGCATTGCCACATGTAGAAAACTGAGACAAGATCTGATCTGCCCCTCTCACCTCTCACCAAAATCAACTCATGATGGATAACAGACTTAAACCTAAGGCATGAAACCATAAGAATTCTAGAAGAACATATTGGAAAATCTCTTATAGACATCAGCCTAGAGAAAGAATTTATGAAGAAGACCCCAAAAGCAATCACAGCAACGACAAAAATAAATGAATGGGACCTGATCAAATTAAAAAGCTTCTGCACTGCCAAGGAAACAATCCTTAGAGTGAATAGACAACCTACAGAATGGGAGAATGATCATTCTTGAATTCATCAAGAATTAAGACAAGAAAACTACTGTTGAGAATGACTGTGTTTATTGACTGTGAGCTAAAATCTTTGGGAAATTAGAGGAGACTAGTTGAAGTTTGATACATGACAACAATGATGAAGGCTAGTCAATGGCACAAGCTGTCAAAAGCTGGGTTTTTTTAGGGAGGTGGGAGGGGAATGGTCTGAAGGCAGCAATGAGAAGCACAGAAGTCACTTAACTGAGTTTTAGGCTCTGTGGTACGATGGTGGTGGGAGAGAAAAATCATCTGCTCCTTGTGAATGATGGGCTGCAGGAGACAGAGTCCTCAGGGAAGAATCTGTTTTCTGCTGGAACAAGACAATGAAGGGGGCATTCAGAGAAGAGATTGGGGATATAGAGGAATTACCAAGGGTTCATTGTGTTTTAGTAGTGGGGTAGGGGTGAGAGAAGTGAACTAAAGAGGGGATGTGGACACAACTTTATGGAGTTTAGAATGTGGGAGTTGAGAAGTCTCTTGGGGATCTTGCAGTGGGCACTGGCACAAATGGAGAAAAATGTCATCATTAGATGAGTTCCAATAAATTCAAGGCAGGTAGGGGTGGCATGATTTTGAAATTTGGGCTGGGGATGGGCGGGTGTTTGGGGCTTTTTGTCAGCCCCAAGTGATGGGAGGAATGTGGTCTTAGACCTGGAGCACTGGTTCAAACAATGCTTCATTCTTCTCCTGGAAACAGAAATCACATAGATCTGTAACGATGGGCAAATGGGCTAGAAGGCTATATCACATTCAGGATAGTACTACCTGTGGGGAAGTGGGAAGTTGAATGGAAATGGGGTGAGGGTCAAGGAAATCTCAATTTTTCTGTAATGTTTTCATTCCTTAAAAAAGAAGACAAAGTAAATATTTCTAAATGTGAACAACGTTGAAATCTGAGGGGTGAAAACACTGGCATTTATTATATTTAATGCTGGGACACTGTAGGTACTCAATGGATATTGTTTGTTGCATGAGTGTGCCTTTCTGTTTTAAGAGTTTCCCCAACAGACATACAAAACTGTTAGATTAACACAAAGTGCTACAAGAGCATAGAAAAGGAAATGGATGAGCTGGGGAAGGCTTGAGAAATCATTGTGAACAGGGTAATTTCTGATCCATGTAGATCTATACCACAATACATGAGCCATATGGAAAAAATGGGGTGCAAGCTAAAGACAGAGTTCTACTTCCATTTTACCTTAACAGAAAATGACGCTGAACATTTAGTCCTTTCAAGTAACTACCGGATTTTTGCGTTTCTCCCACAATAGACACTAGGTGGCGCTGCTGTCAAAAAATTGTGCTCTATCATGCCTGTTACTATTAATACACTCCACAGACAAGTATTTATTCGGTGTTTCCTGTGGACCAAGTGGACCAAACAAAGTGCTAGGGATTGGGGATATAAAGATGAATAGTCTCAGTATATTCTCCTGTGATCATTCTAAACTCACTGCTAAAGTGTTCAGTGACCGAGAGAGTAAAAAAATGTGACTTTTATATAGGAGAGCACCACTGTCACAGAAATGTCCAGCTGTGGGGGTGAATAACTCTGAGCCATTCACCTTCACCATGAGCACCCCTACTCCATGACCTGGCCAAGGATTAGAACAGACAACACCGAACCCCGCTTCCAAGCCACTGTTCGGTCATCACAGCGTGCTTAGGCC
>JAQIFY010001441.1:0-14175 GCA_028533085.1 Varecia variegata | reverse complement strand
CCACATCTTAGCAATTGTGAATTGTGCTGCTATAAACATTCGGGTGCAAGTATCTTTATTATAGAATGACTTTTGTTCTTCTAGGTAGATGCCCAATAATGGGATTGCTGGATCGAATGGAAGGTCTACTTGAATCTGTTTAAGGAGGAATTTCCATAGCTAATTAAAAGTAACAGCTGTTACAATGGGCATGATGCTTTTCTTTATTCTGAGGTGAAAAATGAAAATTGGGGGACTGAAAAGTTATTTTATCAATCTCTTACTTTTAACAGGAAATCAACGTTTTCTTAAGTGCCCACTAAGTTTCCGTGTGTGTGTGTGTGTGTGCATGCACACAGAATTCTGGATTGCAATCCTCACCCAGAGATGTGATGTAACTACTAATTCTCCCAGGATTGAGGAGAGGGTAACAGAGTAAAAACATGCTGTGTTGTGAATGCATATATGGCACTTTATCTTTCCTTCAAATCGTATCTGTATTAATAACATATGTAGGTTTACAGTGATGCTGATTAAAAGTCATTTAATTGCACAGGTATTATATTATTTTTCTTAAAGAAGACATTTCCAAATATAGATGCCTTTTGTCCCACAAAACCTGGATCCACTCCTGGTGATTAGTCCCATTATATAAACAGGAAAGACTAAGAGATTATGACTAATCCAGAATCTTAGAGCAATATATTAAGAAAAAAATGGGAATACAACCCTGATCTGAGGCTTCTTTGTTTCTAAGGGATACAGCTCTATTACAAAAAGAGGACAGGAGGTGAAATTTGGAATCTGTATAAAATCGTTTGGCTCTGAATCAAATTTAATCTGAAAGCATATCATATTTCAGCTGTTTGCCATTAGGAGAATGTAATCGGTTTAATTGGAAAATATATTTTGAAACACTAATATTTTGCTTAGCTGCCAAAATTCAAAATTATTTGAAAAATGGTGTATGAAAAAGAATTATAAAAATACTAAATTTACTTATATGGCTTTTAAGGAAATGTGCTTCATTCTTTTCCTATACATAGAAATAAAATTTTCATCACTGCTTTAAGAATTTGATTGCTATATTTACATACATATGCATATTTTTTTAAAGAAAATAAGGTCAATTTTGACTTACACTAACCACTGAACCCCAAAACTCCTGTGAGAATTTTGGTTAATCAATTTTCTGTAGACAGTTTTAATTATACTTTTGATATCCTAACTTAGAATTTGAAGATAATTGAGAAAGCATATTTTTAACAAAGTGAAATGCATCATCTCTAAATTAAAAGATAAATTGTGGAGGGTAGATGTATGGTTGATATTTTACAAAGAAAAGACTTTAGAGTTAATAATGGTTAGCTGACACTCCCTGTAAAACAGCATGTGGTTGATGGTGATTCATGGTGCTTACTGGCCACCATCATAGTATTAGATTTTACAAAATTTAATTATTTCATTATTTTCTGACATACTATTGCTCAAAGAGGAAGGGCACTCATTTGAGTGATGAAACAAAACAAAACATAGATGGTTTATTGTCATAAAATTTCTAAAATGGTATTAAGTATAAATGAATATGCCTCATATAAGGAATCAGAAGATCAGCAGATGGGTTCACAATTTGAAGCATTAATGTCCTTGGATAAGTCACATTGCTTTTCTGACTTTTCATTTCTTCATCTATAGGTATAAGCATGGACTACTCTTTCCTGCTTATCTCCAAAGCTTTTGTTAATATTAATTGAGTAATGGAAATGAATGACAACATGCAAATGTGAATTAATAATGATGTGGCTGAAGATGATTCAAAGACATTTTAACACTCTGTGTAGTAGTGCAAATTGGAAATTTTAAACAATATGTTCTAATATTTAAATTGTAAGACAAGCATATGCCATGGTTCAAATATTAGTCATATACCCGTTTATTCAACTAACATTTATTTAACACTTACTGTGGGCCAGGTACTATGCAAAGCATTAGGGACTCTGTAGCCCACCTACACAATACATTACCATTTTCTAGTGGAGAGATAGCTAGAGAAGAACATGTGTGAATCTCATATCTTTTATTTTATAAGAGAAGAGTATGAACATATATCCATAATTTTATATCTTGTAGCAATGCTCTCTAACTGAAAATTTTTTCCAGTAATTTCTTTACATTTCTGCATTTTATATACAGGTCTTTGGTCCCACCTAAGTGGGCCATAGTTAACGAATTTGGATATCATTTAATTGAGTATTTTAATTGGGAGAGAAGTAATTTAATTAAACATAGTAAGCTCCAGACAATATGTTTGACTGTGGTCACTTGTTTTCTCAAGATCCTCACTGTTTTTTGGTTACTAGGATGTGCATAACTAGCTTATTATAGATGTGAATATAGGGCATAGAAATCCATGATATTTTTATTTAGTAAAAGTGGAGAAAAAAGCCAATTTAGAGTTTATTTAGCACTAATCCAATACCTGAATAATAGTAATATATGAGAAAGAATGGAAAGAAGGAAGGAAGACAGTGAAAGAGGGAAGGAAAGAGGGAGGGAGAGAAGAGCAAACTACAGAGGTATGCATAGAGGTCCACAAAATTGTAGAATTTAGACAGTGTTCCCTCTTTCAACCTTTGATGCTAGCCCAAAGAGATATGCATGGGATTAGAGGATTTCATATCTAAAAATTCTTCTCAGTTGATTGCCAATCATGCCAAGAAAAGACTGGGTTAATAATTTATCATCTATCATCAAGAAAAGCTTTTACTGTTTCTAAATTACTTAAAGTTATCTGTTTGTTTGTTTATTTAATCAAGTGATTTTTTATATAGTTCTGCTAAAACTTAGTCTGCTGATACTAAATCATTTGCTATTATGAGTTTGAGTTGAAGGAGAGAATTTTTAATGAGATCTTTTCATTAATTAAGCAAATATTTTTATCATCTATACTTCTGGGTGCTTAGCATACAGGAGAGGGACAATATAGAAAAAAATTTCTGTCCTCATGGAGGTTTTTACTAGTGGGGGGAGACATACTAAACAAATGAACAAATAAAATATTTAAAACATTAGAAGAAGACAAAGGCTATGAGCATAAATAAAGCAAAGTAAGGGGAATAGGGAGCCTGTAGCATGGAGGTGATCCTGTTTTAACTATGAAGGCCAGAGGAGGCTTATCTAATGTGATATTTGAGCAGAGACTTGATGGAAGTGAGGAATTGATGCATGAAAATATCTGAGGTAAGAATGTTCCAGGTGAAGGAAACAGCAACTACTAAGGCCTCAAGGTGAGAGTGTGTTTGGAATATTGGGATATGGCAAGGAGATCAATCTATCTGGAACTCAATAAGCAAGTAAAAGAAGGCATGGGGTAAAGTCAGGAAAGTATCAGGGGACAAGATAATATAGGCCATTATAAGAACTTTATGTTTTACTGAGTGAATTTGGAAGCCATTGAAGTGTTTGGAACAGAAGAAGATTATTAGGATCTGACAGAATCTTACTTTTTAGTGTAATGGTTCTGGGTTCTTCAATCAGAATATACTAATGGGAGGTAAGGACTGAAGTAGGGAGACTAGAGAAGAGACTATAGCAAGATACGGTTGTGACTTATACCAGTAGGATGGCTGCAAAGGTAATGAGAAAGACTTCATAGCCCTCGTTCTTGGATATGACACACACAAACATGCATCCAGGATGATTTGGAGGCTTTTGCATTAAGGAAATGAACAATGTAGTTGCCATTTACTGAGATATATAAAATTGCAAGAAGAGCAATTTTCTGGCATGTTGGGAAGGAAATCAGTAGTTGGTGATAATTATTTTAAAGTTCAGATGTCTACAATTTCATAGTATAGTCTCTATTAACCTTAGTATAAGACATGTGATACATACCTTTCATATATTCTTTTTTTTATTTCAGCATATTACAAGGGTACAAATGTTTAGGTTACATAAATTGCCTGTGCCCCGCCCGAGCTTCAAGCATGGTGGACAAGCTTCAAGCATGTCCATACCCCAGACAGTGCATACCACAGCCACTAAATGTGAATATACTCATTCCCTCCTCACCCCCCCCACCCAACACCCAATGAAAGTTACTACTAAATGTGGACATAAGTATTGATCAGTTAATACCAGTTTGGTGGTGAGTACATGTGGTGCTTGTTTTTCCATTCTTGGGATACTTCACTTAGTGGAATGGGCTCCAGCTCTATCCAGGATAATACAATTGGTGCTAGATCATCATTGATTTTTGTGGCTGACTAGAACTCCATGGTATACATATAGCATATTTTATTAATCCATTCATGTATTGATGGGAACTTGGGTTGTTTCCACATCCTTGCAATTGTGAATTGTGCTGCTATAAACATTCAAGTACAGATGTCTTTTTTTATGGAATGTCTTGTTGATTTGAAGACTACATTATCTGATATAAGAACTGCTACACCAGCTTTCTTTTGGTTTCCATTTACATGGAATATTGTTTTCCATCCCTTCACCTTGAGTCTGAATGAGTCCTTCTAGGTTAGATGTGTTTCCTGGAGACATTGGACACTTGGCTTGTATTTTTTTTTTATCCATTCGGCCATCCTATATCTTTTCAGTGGGGAGTATAAGCCATGCAAATTTATTGAAAGAATTGATAAGTGGGGTGGATTTCTGTGCATCCTGTTGAGTACAACTAGTTGCTGTGTTTTATCTCTTGAGACACTGTGATATATGGGCTTTGATCTTTTGTCTTTGGGTGATTTTACACTGGAGGGTGTCTATTGTGCTGATCTGTGTATAATACAGTTCTGAGTACTTCATGTAGGGCAGGTCTTGTCTTGACAAACTCCTTCAGTGTTTGCTTGTCTGAGAATGTCTTTATCTCCCTCTTATATACAAAACTCAGTTTGACAGGATACAAAATTCTAGGCTGGCCAGTATTCTGTGTGAGAAGACTGAGAATGGAGCCCCAATGTCTTCTGGCTTATAAGATCTCAATTGAGAAATCTACAGTTAGTCTGATGGGTTCTCTTTTATAAGTTACCTGATAGTTCCACCTTACGGCTTGTAGGAGCACCTCTTCCATGTTTATTGTGGCTAGTCTGATGACTATGTGTTGTGGTGTTTACCTCTTTGTGATGAATCACCCAGGAGTTCTTTGAGCTTCTTATACCTGGATATATGATTTCTTGCAAGGTCAGAAAAATTTTCCTTAATTATTCCCTCAAATAGGTTTTCCAACCCTTGTGTATTTTTTTCTTCATCCTCAGGGATGCCTATGATTATTATGTTAGGACTCTTTACTTAATCCAATATTTCTTGTAGGGTTTGCTCATTTCTCTGCACTATAACAGACTTATTTGTTTCAGATTTGTTGTCTTCCAGCTCTGAGATTCTTTATTCTGCCTTATCTGACCTATTCTTAAGGCTTTTCACTGTGTTTTGTAATTGTTTGAATGATTTTTTTCATTTCTAGAAATTCTCTTTGATTTTTATTTAATAATTCAATTTCTTTAGTGAATTTTTCACTCATTTCCTGCATTGTTTTTGTGGATTCTTTGTGTTGGGTTTCCATTTTATCTCGCCTTTGATTCAGCTTCCTTACAATCCATGTTCAAAATTCTTCATCTTTCCTTTCAATATTCTGATTTTGGTTGGTATTTATTGCTAGAGAGCTGGCATTCCCTTTTAGGTGTGTCCTTTTCCTCTGATTCTTCATACTTCTGGAGTTCATTGCTGATTCCTTCCAATCTACAGCAGCAATGTTTCCTACTTTTGGATTTTCTTTTGTTTACATAATGACATGCCCAGTTTAATTTCTGAACCAATAGATGATACTTGTTAGTGAGAATCAATCACACCCTGTGTGACTGAGCCAGTAAATTCTGTAAAGTGTGTGCCAATTGACCTCCCTGAGAGTAGGTGGCACTTGCTCTTAAAGGACAAGCTTCAGTGTTGTTTTCGTATTTTGTGACCAGCTCTAGTACGTCAGGAGAAGCACTCTAATTCCCCAGGTGTTGGGTGAGTCCTTATTTTCCACCACAGCAAAGGTGGGAGGGGGAGGGTGGCGGGCAGGACTGGGATGGGTGAATACCCACTCAAGCTCCCCAAATGCTGGCAAGGATCAGTAGGGGTCAAAAGTCTGCTCCTTGAATCTGAGAAAAGCGGCCAGGGATTGTTGAAGTGACCCCACTCAACCTTAAAGTCTTTGTGTGGAGGCGGTGCTGTCTGCCACAATCAAAAAAAGTATTTCACAAAATTCAGCACCTTTTAACTTAACAAAATAGGCATTGACAGGACTTACTTCAAAATGATAAAGGTCATATAAGAAAAACCCACAGCCAACATCATACTGAATGGCAAAAAATTGAAACCATTCCCGTTTAGTACTGGAACCACACGAGGTTGCCCTCTATCACTGCTTCTGTTCAACATCGTGCTAGAAGTCCTAGTCAGAGCAATCATAAAAGAGATGAAAATCAATGGCATACAAATGTGGGCAGAAGAGGTCAATCACTTTTTGCTAATGATATGGTCTTATATATAGAAACCTCAAAAGAATCTGCCCAGAGAGTACTGGAACTGATAAATAAGTTCAGTGACATCAAAGGTTACAAAATCAGTGTACACAAATAAGTAGCATTCCTATAAGCCAAAAAACAGTCAAGCTGAGAACCAAATCAAAGACTCAATATCTTTAACAATACCAATAAAAAAATAAAATACCTAGGAATATATTTAACTAAGGAAGTGAAAGACCTCTACAGGAAAAACTATGAAACACCTAGGAAGGAAATATCAGAGGACATAAACAGATGGAAAGCCATACCATACTCATGGGTCAGCAAACTCAACATTGTTAAAATGTCTATACTATCCAAAGTGATCTACAGATTCAATGCAATGCCTATTAAAATACCAACATCATTCTTCTAAGATCTAGAAAAAATAATTCTATGCTTTGTATGGAACCAGAGAATACCCCATACAGCCAAAGCAACCTTAATCAAAAAGTACAAATTAGTTGGCATCAATTTACCAGACTTGAAGCTGTACCACAAGCTATACTAACCAAACAACATGGTATTGGCACAAGACATAGACCAATGCAGCAAAACAGAAATCCAGATATCAAATCATCCTCATATTGCCATCTTATCTTTGACAAAGCAGACAAAAACATACACTGGGGAAAAGAATCCTTATTCAACAAGTGGTGCTGGGGAAATTGGATAGCCACATGTAGAAGACTTAAACAGGATCTGCATCTCTCACCTCTCACAAAAATGTACACACAATGGATAACAGACTTAAATCTAAGGCATGAAACCATAATATTTCTAGAATAAAGTGTTGGAAAAACCCTTATAAACATCATCCTAGCAAAGAATTTATCAAGAAGACCCCAAAAGAAATCACAGCAACAACAAAAATAAGTAAAAGGGACCTGATCAAATTTAAAAGCTTCTGCACAGCCAAGGAAACAATCATTAGAGGAAATAGACAACCTGCAGAATGGGAGAAAATATTTGCATGCTACACATCTGATAAAGGACTGATAACTAGAATCTTTATAGAACTCAGGAAAATCAGCAAGAAAAAAAATCAAACAACCAGTTTGTTCTTTTTGCTTAAGATTGCTTTGGTTATACAAGGTCTTCTCTGGTTCCATACAAAGCGTAGAATTATTTTTTCTAAATCTGTAAGGAATGATGCTGGTACTTTGATGGGGATTGCATTAATTCTGTAGATCACTTTAGGTAGTATGGACATTTTAACAGTGTTTATTCTACCAATTCATGAGCAAAGTAGATTTTTTCATCTGTTTACATCTTCTACAATTTCATTTCTTAGTGTTTCGTAGTTCTCCCTGTATATTTATCTCAACTCTTTCATTAAATATATACCTAGATATTTGATTTTCTTTGAGGCTACTGTTAAAGTTACTGAATTTTTGATTTGAGTTTCGGCTTGACTGTTATTGACATATAAGAATGCCTCTGATTTCTGTGTATTAATTTTGTGTCCTGAGACTTTCCTGAATTCATTTACCAATTCCAGGTGTCTCTTGGTTGAGTCCTTGGAGTTTTCTAGATATAATATTATATCATCAGCAAAGAGTGAGAGTTCAATCTCTTCTGCCCCCATGTGAATTCCCTTAATTCCTCTGTCTTGTCTAATTGCTCTAGCAACGACTTCCAGCACTATGTTGAATAGAAGTGGAGATAGTAGGCATCCTTGTCTGGTTCAAGATCTAAGTGGGAATGGTTTCAATTTTTCCCCATTCAGAATGATATTGGCTGTCACTTTATCATGTATGGCTTTGATAATTTTAAGGTATGTCCCATCTACGCCTATTTTGCTAAGCGTTTTTATCATAAAGGTGTGCTGGACTTTGTCAAATGCTTTTTCTGTATAAATTCAGAGAATCATATGGTCTTTCTTCTTGCTGTTATTTATGAGGTGAATTGCATTTATAGATTTGTGTATGTTGAACCAGACTTGCATCTCTGGTATAAAGCCCATCTGGTCATGGTGAATTATTTTTTTTGATATGCTGTTAGATTCGATTTGGTAAAATTTTGGGGGGATTTCTGCATCAATATTCATGAGGGATATCGGTCTGTAGTTTTCTTTGTTTTTGTTGTGTCCTTTCCTGGTTTTGGTATCAAGGTGATGTTGGCTTCATAGAATGAGTTAGGGAGGATATCATCTTCCTCAATATTGTGGAATAATTTCTGTAGTATAGGTATGAGTTCTTCTTTGAACATTTGGTAGAATTCAGAAGTGTTGCCATCTGGTCTGGGACTTTTCCTTTTTGGAAGGTTTTTAATTACTTCTCCAATTTCTGTATTTGATATTGGTCTGTTCAGGAATTCTACTTCCTCCTAGGGTGAACTTAGGGACATTGTGTATTTCCAGGAATTTGTCCATTTCCTCCACATTATGTAGTTTTGGGGCATATAGGTTTTAAAGCAATCTTAAGCAAAAAGAACAAACTGGGAGGTATCAGTCTACCAGATGTCAAGTTGTACTACAAGGCTATAGTAACCAAAACAGCATGGCACTGGCACAGGAATAGAGAAATGGACCATTGGAACAGGACGGAGAATCCAGAGGTGAAACTATCCGCATATTGTCATCTAATCTTTGACAAAGCAGACAAAAATATACACTGGAGGAAAAGAATCCATTTTCAATAAATGATACTGGGAAAACTGGATAGCTACATGTAGAAGATTGAAACTGGATCCCCACCTCTTACCTCTTACAAAAATCAATTCGAGATGGATAACAGACTTAAACCTAAGGCACAAAACTTTAAGAATCCTAGAAGAAAATGTAGGGAAGACTGCTTCAGACAGTGGCCTAGGCAAACAATTTATGAAGAGGATACCCAAAGCAATCACAGCAGCTACAAAAGTAAATAAATGGGACCTGATCAAATTAAAAAGCTTTTGTACAGCCAAGGAAACTATCATTAGAGTGAATAGACAACCTACAGAATGGGAGAAAATATTTCCTCTCTACACATCTGATAAAGGGCTGATAACAAGAATCTATCTAGAACTTAAAAAAATCAACAAGAAAAAATCAAACAACCCCATCATAAATGGGCGAAGGACGTGAACAGAAACTTTTCAAAAGAAGACAGAATAATGGCCAGCAAACATATAAAAAAGTGCTCAACATCTCTAATCATTAGAGAATTTCAAACCAAAACCACAATGAGATATCAACTAACTCCAGTAAGATATACCTACATGATGAGTGCTATGTGCAGTGTCTGGGGAATGGACATGCTTGAAGCTCAAACTCGGGGGGATGTGGGGGGACATGGGGAATATATATAACCAGAACTTTTGTACCCCCATAATAAGCTGAAATTTAAAAAAAGTAAATAAATAAATAAATAAAAAACAAACAAAAACAATCCCAAAACAACAAATGCTGGTGAGGATGTGGAGAGACAGGAACACTCTTACACTGCTGGTGGGACTGCAAATTAGTGTAACCTCTGCAGAAAAGAATTTGGAGGTACCTCAAAGAGCTACAAGTAGAACTACCTTTCGATCCAGCAATACCACTACTAGGCATGTACTCAAAAGAACAAAAGTCATTCTGTAATAAAGACATCTGCACTCAAATGTTTATGGCAGCACAATTCACAATTGCAAAGATGTGGAAACAACCCAAGTGCCTGTCAATGGATGAGTGGATTAATTAAATATGGTATATGTATACAATGGAATATTACTCAATTATAAGAAATGATGGTGATTTAGCACCTCTTATATTCTCCTGGATAGAGCTTGAGCCTATCTGCCAAAGTGAGGTATCACAAGAATGGAAGAATAGGCACAACATGTCCTCGCCATCAAATTGGCACTGACTAATCAACACTAAGGTGCTCACACAGTAGTAATATATGCTTTGGGGATGGGTAAATTGACAACTAATGGAGGCGGCGAGCATTGTGGGGGGGGAGGGACACGTCTCAAATCATGGTTGGGATGTGACGAAGTCATAACATGTAACCAAAATGTTTGTATCCCCATAATTTCCTGAAATAAAAAAAAATAAACAACCCCATTAAAAAGTAGGCAAAGTCCATGAAGACAAACTTTTCTAAGAAGATATGCTAATGGCCAGAAAATATATGAATAAATCCTCAACATCTCTAATCATCAGGGAAATGGAAAGCAAAACCACAATGAGATATCACTTAACTGCAATGAG
The DNA here is from genome assembly GCA_028533085.1 of Varecia variegata. Lineage (NCBI taxonomy): Eukaryota > Metazoa > Chordata > Mammalia > Primates > Lemuridae > Varecia > Varecia variegata. The sequence continues at coordinate 3,462 of JAQIFY010001441.1, read as the reverse complement.
AATGGCTTTTATCAAAAAGTCCCAAAACAACAAATGTTGACATGGATGCGGAGAGATAGGAACACTAACTCACTGCTGGTGGGACTGCAAACTGGGACGACTTCTATGGAAATTAGTGTGGAGATACCTCAAAGAGGTAAAAGTAGACCTACCATTTGATCCAGCAATCCCACTACTGGGTATTTACCCAAAGGAAAAAAAAGACATTCTATATAAAAGACACCTGAACTCGAATATTTACAGCAGCACAATTCACAATTGCAAAGATGTGGAAAGACCCAAGTGCCCATCAATACATGAGTGGGTTAATAAAACGTGGTGTATACCATGGAATACTAGTCAGCTATTCCCCCCAAAATGGTGAACTAGCACCTCTTGTATTCTCCTGGATGGAGCTGGAGCCCATTCTGCTAAGTGAAGTATCACAAGAATGGAAAAGCAAGCACCACACGTGCTCACCATTAAACTGGCACTAATCGGTCAACATTTATGTGCATATATGGAAGTAACATTCATTCAGGATTGGGAAGGTAGGAGGGAGAGTAAGTTATGGGTAAATTCACACCTAATGAGTTTGGTGTGTGCTGTCTGGAGGACTGGCACCCTTGTAGCTTTGATTCAGCAGTGCAAAGACAATTTATGTGAACAAAGCATTTGTACCTATGTAATATTCTGAAATTTAAAAAGAAGTAAAAATAAAAATATAATAATTTCATATAATCAGTACAATTTTGATAATTGTAAAATGGAAAATCAGAGAATATTTTATTTGTCCTGCAGACAAGAGAAAAAAAAATAAAAGGATAATATAAGTACCTTGCCCTAAAGTACACAACTTTAACTAGCCATCTAAATTCTATGTTGTCAGGCCACATCAGGCACTGACTGAACATATATATAATCTCTACTTTTTGCCCTAGCGTATTCCTATAAACTACATGGCAAAGCATATCATCATAAATTCATTTATGTTTTCCCGAGGGATCAACACTATTGTTGGAGATTTTACTCCTAACCAATAATTTGACATCGAGTACATCATATATTTGATCAACAATCTCTCATAAGAGCAAAGATACCATTGCCATAAAATATTCTAAGTCTAATAGATATTAATTATATATGTGATGAGTGGGAATGTTGTTTCTCTTTTTTGAACTTAGAGAGGGTCTTGAAGAATATTTTGGATGACTTTATCTCTTAAAGGAGCTCTCATGAGGGAAAATACAACTTTAATGCCCTTTTTTTCTCTTGATAAATGTTCCTTTTGTCTGAAAGGGACCTATATAGCCCAAACAGTAATGCTTTTTACATATGCCTCCCTTCTCTGTCTCTATGAAGACAGTGGATTCAGTGAACTCTAAAGGCCCCTGCAGGAATATAATTTTCCAGTATCTGACAGAGAGTGCCCACTTCTTGGATTCTGATCTGGATTTTGTTGGAGAGCAGAAGCTTTCTGAATATGGTTCTGTTGACTATATAAATCTTATTTGTCTGTTCTGGCCTCAGCAAAATTCACAAAATGAATCTCTTACAGGTTGTATTCCTTGCTTCGGCAACAAGAGTTGTATTTCAAGACACGTAGTACAATATATTACAGTGAAATCACAAGGAATTTAGAACCTTTGAATTCAAATCCTGTTTATTCATTTATTGGGTGACATTCTACTGAGTCAAACTCTCTAAACCTAGAATTTTCCATTAGTAAACAAAGAGTGATAGCTCTTTTCTTGCAGGGTTATGGTAAAGATTAAGTGAGATAAAGTATAAAACATCTTACATATATCTATTAATATTTCCTCATTATAGCCATGAGCTGGTGTAAGAACATCAAACCCAGGGCATTTTGACAATTTGTTACAGAGATACTCCCTAACAGGACATTGTGCCCGGACAAAGGAGTTTAGAAGTAAAGTAGAGATGCTAATTAACTGTCAACTGATTTTGAAGTGATCATCTTAGCAAAGCCTGATTAGACTGTATTGCTATTATCAGTGCCTGTTAATTCACTCAGAGTATGTGAGCAAATTTTAATCCTGGAAAGAATCACAGGGTATGCCTAGTGCAGTGAAGCCCTATACTGAATGATCAACCAAGTTTCTAGGGGAGCTTTTAAAAATTACCATTTTCTGGGGCCAGTCCCTAAACATTATGATTCAATAGATGACATAAAGTGGCTAGGAGTTTATAAGATAGAGAATCTCCCTGGAATATTAATGAACACCGAAGACTGAGAACTCTTGGACTGGTCAAATTCCTCATTTTACAAGTGAGTAACATCTATCAGAAGGAGGAAGATTGAGGTCACAAAGTAGGAACTTGAACAAAATTCTTCTGATGCTTAATCCTTTGTTCTTTCCATAATACCATATGGCAAAAGACAGTAGAGCTGGTGGTGTCTTCTGCAAGCCAGGGCCATTTTAAGTGGTATCCTGACTGTCTACGCTGAAGTCAAGATACGATGCTCTCATGCATAATCATAATGTGAGCCATGGAGTCCTGGGGCCATTTTTCAGAAACAACATTCTACAGTGTCACATTGCCAGGTTGTTAATGGTGTAAACTCACCTGAGGTAGGCTAACATCTCAAAATGGAGCACAATGACAAAGAAGAATCCAGATGTAAAGTCAGAGGATCAGGAACTGCTGGGAAATCAGAGACATGAAGGGGAGGCCTGAAGGCATTTTATGATATTTCCTTGGCACTTTTATTGTGATGATGTTTCCAGAAATGGTAAAATGATACAGGAATGACTTGATGGTCGATGTGCTGTAAGTAGATGAGCTAGGTGCCCCAATTTCTTTGCAACCAAAGAAATAATAGGTACATGTGTGTGTTTGTGTATACATATATGTGTACACACACACACACACATATATACATACATATATATATATATATACACTAAGACATTATAAAGTTCATTAGAAAGCTGCTCTCATGACTAAAATATCTACCTAATAAGTGGACTATTAATATTAAGGTAAAGTATTAACAAGGTCATATTCAAACTCATGTTTTGAGAGAAACTAGACTTGCAGTTGGAGGGAACAGTTTTATCCACGGAAAAACCTTTCCCATTTTTAGTTCTGGTTAAAATTCTTCTGGGATAGTTTCTTCATGTTTATATCTTTCAAAAACCTCCCATACAGAATCAATCGTGCTATTTCATTTATTTTTGAAATGTTTGACAGTAGAAAGACTGGGAATTGAAAGAGTTGTATTGTAATCCTGACTTTGTCATTAACCAATTCCATTACCTGGCAGAAGTTCCTTTTCCCCAGACTGTTTACCAGTATACTCACTGGTAAGTCACAGTAAGAGATGATCTCAACCCTAAGAATTAATGACTGCAAAGGTATGGGCAGAGATGAAAACAAGATAGCAGGGTTCATCTGGGAGGGGTAGGGTGGAATTAGACCTGATCTTCATGCATCTGTAGGGATCAAAACTAGAATGAA
>JAQIFY010001440.1:0-14176 GCA_028533085.1 Varecia variegata | reverse complement strand
GATATAGAAAAAATAATCTTACGCTTTGTATGGAACCAGAGAAGACCCCGTATAGCAAAGACAACACACTTTTTTAGTCCCACAAAGAAATTTTAAAGTTGTATCTTTATTGACATGGAAAAACTGATGCAATAAAAAATATGATTATATGGCTTGTGTATTGCAAAAATGGCAAATAATTGAACTCATCTGCCAATTTTAGTAGAAAAATTACCTTTAATAAAGCCCTTGTTTTTGCACATATCAGTGCTGATTTGCTCATCTCAAAATGTTCTTCCATTAATAAGGTTCATTCACATTTGCTTAGAGAGCAGTTCCTATGTATTCTCAAAATTGTTTATCTACCATTTTATTACTTTAATTACTCTGTAGCTCAAAAGAAAAAATGAATTAAAAGTTCATCACCAAATACAGTTGACAGTAATGTCATAAGCACAAAATCCCTTAATTATGAAGTATCATATATATATTTTTTTAAATCATGGAGTATTTTTGGGTTTTGTGGGTTTTCTTTTTCTTTTCTTTGTTTTGGACGGTTTGGTTCCAATTTCCAGCCCTACCTCTTGCTAGACAAATTGTGAAATGGGGATAATCATTCCTACCTTATAAATTGCAGGAAAAATTACTGATAATAGTGGTGATCATTTAGTGGTCATTTTATCGTGCTATCTCTTCCTGCAGTGTAACTACCACATTCATCCTCATTTCATCTTTATGACAAAACTTTGAGCTAGATAGCAAGATTGTTATATTTATAGATGAAAAACTGAAGTTAAGAGAAATTATGTAACATTCAACATTATATAGCTATCAAATTGAAGAACCAGGAGGGGAATTTTGGCGGTCTGACTCTGAAAACAATAAAAGTTTAACCACTGAATTGAGTTATTTTTGACTATAGGTAATGATTTTAAAGGACCTAGAATGTGCCTGGAATCTGATAGGAGCTCAATAATTGGTAGCTATAATTAAATATAATCATTGCTTTGACATTCAATAAAAGTTATCTGAATTATACAGAATTAAAAATTAATACTGGAGCTAATGCGTTTTTACTGGTCTTGGTAGTTGAATTCCCAGATCTACCATTACCTTAGGTTGTTACATTACATATCTTTGATGGCATGTATTTTTCTGTGCTTGAATTTGGACTTTAAGCCCGATATTTCCTTTCACTCTCAAATCCTCTGGAATTATAAATACTTTTGACAGATTTATAGTCTTTCAATAGTCAGATGCTAATACAGTGTACAGAATCAATTCTGTGTCTGTTTTAGGTATAGGTCCACATGGGTCATTTGTTTACCATTTCATTCCCACAGGATTTCCTTAGGTTTCCAGTGCCTAGTTCATAAAACCTTCTTTCATTCACTTGAATTATTCCCCTTACCCCAATTTACATCCCTTCACCTTTGCTTCTTTTTTATTGACTTGATACTCATTTTCCCCCATAAAACTCCTATAGTACAGAACATACACACTATAATTTTTTTGTCACTACATATTACCTTGCTATTTGCCTCTGTCCCCACAAGTTGCTAAAATCCTCACTAACACTTCCCAGGAGGAGAATCCTAGAGCCCAGATAGTTCATATAAAATGCTTTCCTCATATTCTTAATCATTATTCAGGCATTTGTGTAATTGTCTTTCAAGGTGAGCCTAGCCCTTTGTTGTTTCCTGGTATGGGTGATTTTTTTCCTTTATGAATGTCCAGAGCATTGTGCACAGATACAGAATCATGATGAAGTTTTGTAAACTTGAGGTGTATTTGGTGGTTTTGAGGTCTATTTGTTGAACAAAAGCAATTCTGTCCAAAAGACCGTCCTGGTCATCCTTAAGAGTGAAACGAACAGTTGTTGCTAATTCTGGTGTTTCTTAGATTATCATAACTTGAAATTTGTTTTGGAATGAAGGGGTTGGGACAAAGATCAAAGGACTGTTTAATCTCCATTGCAGTATTATTCTTTCAGTACCCACTACACACCTAAAGGTGTTCATTTGTTAGAACATATGCATGCCTAAGAAATATAATTGGCTACAATTTACATATGTGTGTAGTGTTTTTACATATATACGTATATATGCACGTGTTATATATAATATGTGTATGTATACATGTATATACATATGTAAAATCACATGTATTCTAAAGGAGGAATTATATATAATTATATAAATAATATATACTACATACATATAACAGAACAACATTATATACATAATTCAGTCCAATAATTCCTACTATTTATAAATAACATATCATTAATTATATTTTTATTTGACTTCAATTATATGGCAAAAGCTATAGTTTTCCATTTCTGTGTGTACATGTGTGTGTGTGTGTATGTGTGTTAGTATGGGGGGGGTGTGCATCTCTGAAGTGAAGGTATTTAATGCAATAAACCTTTATTATAAAGAGTTCTGCTATACCATCTTGTAAATTTATCAGTGGAATAGAATATATTTTGAATGTTCATTATGATGTCAAGTAATTCTCTCCCACTTTAAAACAGAGAACCTGAAAAATGGATTTCTCTCCATCAACATTACATATATTTCTCAATTACTTACGTTGAGCATTTGGATTTAATGTTATCATTATTTCTCTTTTTCAGAGTGACAAAGGTCCAGTCAAACAGAATCATAGAACTTTAGAGTCACAGTGACTCCTTTAGGTCATTAAGTCCAGACTCTTCATTTTATATAATATTTTAAAGTGAGGTATGTGGGTATATTTATTTTTTCATAAATAAATAATTAAAACAAAATGTTTGACATTAAAGTATTGGACATTTTTTTTTTTTTTTTTTTTTTGAGACAGAGTGTCACTTTGTTGCCCGGGCTAGAGTGAGTGCCATGGCGTCAGCCTAGCTCACAGCAACCTCAAACTCCTGGGCTTAAGCGATCCTACTGCCTCAGCCTCCCGAGTAGCTAGGACTACAGGCATGCGCCACCACACCCGGCTAATTTTTTCTATATATATTTTTTTAGTTGGCCAGATAATTTCTTTCTATTTTTTAGTAGAAACGGGGTCTTGCTCTTGCTCAGGCTGGTCTCGAACTCCTGACCTTGAGCGATCCACCCACCTCGGCCTCCCAGAGTGCTAGGATTACAGGCGTGAGCCACTGCGCCCAGCCAGTATTGGACTTTTTTAAGTGTTTTTTTTCATTCTTAGAATTTTTTGTGACATTTTAATGAGAAAGGAAAAATTATCCATTACTTGGTTTTCAAGTTCCACTTTAAAATTTTATAACAGCATCACTTTCTGGGAAAGCATCTCCCTAAATGGCCCGAGGTAACCTCTATGGGATAGTGGTTTATAAATACATTTTAGTTAGTTCAGTGGTGATTAGTGACACATGAGTAAAGAACCATATTTTAAGTTCATGGATACTGAGCTTAGTCAATGATGTTTTGCTTTATAAGAGTCTGTTGGGAGCTGTTACGAATAAAAATGAGGAGAGAACATATATTTGCATCTATAGAGAGTGCCCCACGGCAGTGAGGCCTTGAAAAAGCTAGCTGTCCGGGTTCCACTGCCTGAGTGACAACCCAGACTACCCTCCCCAGCAGAGCAAAGCTGCAACCTGCGTGTTGCTGCAAGGATCATTACCTTTTTGACACCACTTTCATTGCTTCTTTCATCCTAAATTTCTCTGAGAATGAGTTTTATTCATTCTATAACTATAATACATCTAGTTTTGACACCTTTTATCAGTAATTACAAAAGAACCAGTAGCCTGGAATTTGGAGCAATTCAGATATTGTCTAACTCAACTGTGACTCTTGCTTTTGCAGAGCTTCTGATATGAAATACAACAAGCAAACACATTCCTGTTTTGTACACTGAGGACATGGGAAAGAGTATTTGCTCAAAATCCCCTCATGAGAGGAAATCTTTGCACATTTTTTCTAAACCAGCACCACCCCCATCTTTCTCTATTTCTTTTTTCTGCTTTATGCGCCTTCAAATATGTATCACTCCTTGACATCATAATATTTAATTATTATTTCACTCTCTGTCTCCTCCATGGAATAAAAATTCTATGATAATAAGATTTTGTCTGTTTTGTTCACCATTGTATCTTTAGTGGTAGAATGCTGTCTGGCACATTCTTATTAGATGAACGAATGATTGGATTCTGAAATATGAGAACTTTTAAGCTGTTTACATATATATTCATTGTATATATAGTGTGTGTGTATATATATATATTTTTTTTCCGCTTCATAGATTGACAATTCCAGGGCAATGGGATACAGCATTTATTCTACATTAATTAAATTCTGTGTTCTAGGTATCAGGATATGTGAAGATATAGAATGATATAGAATCACTGCCCACATAGAACCTATCAACTCACAGAACATTATATTAATCTGGTTTTCCGGTGATGAGTTTTAAGACTGTGACAGTAGAAGGGCTTCTTTTACTTAAAGAAAGAGTAAAAGGCTGAATTTGAATGTCATGAAAGACATTCATTGCAAATCCCAGAATAAAGTTAATCTTATGATTTAAGACATTGTTTGTATCAGCCATTATTGAATACAAGCATATCAGCAGGGGGTGGTAATTTATTAACCAATAACACTTATGATAACTGTTTTTATCAAAAGTATTGATTGAACCTACTATGTCCCACATGTATTCCCACATATTTATATCCACAAATTACCTAGAAGGAGCACAGGATGAGGTCAGATTTATGGAAGATTGGGGCTCAGGGCTGAGACAAATCTCAAAGGAGTTTGTCAGGTGACTTGGTCTCACCCAGGAGGAGGACTTGGGGTAAGCAGGGAAGAACATAAGAAGCCAGAACACCTGGTAGGCAGGCAAGAAAAGGAAGAGAAAGTCAAATACAGAAGTGAAAGTTTACCAAGGAATAATGTTTATGATTTAGGATTTTCCATTGAACTTTAAGGTGGATTTAGATATTAGAAATCATCTAGGTCAACCCTTCATCTTAGAGATGAAGAGAATGAGGCCTAGAGAAATGTTTGGTGACTTGCCTATTGTAAGTTACTAGAGCAGTGAATATTTGACAACTTTGGTTTTACGATCATTCAACATTCATTTCTTTTATTTTTCCTTTGGTAGCAATCCCTGTATTTTGTTTGGGGATTGGTCCTTTTTCTATCCCAGCTCTTGTGGCATAGCCACCCTATTCCAGGGGTGGAGTATGAGACCTCCATCAGAGGTCTAACCCATCAGAGCAAACTATTTCCCTGGACACACTGTTGGTCTCAGTGTGACTTAAGTTTCATAACTTAAGTGACACATTGCTACTCCTGTTCTTTTGATGACATACCAAAAAGAAGTGTTATCTACTTCTAGCTTGACTCAAACATGAAAAGATGAAAGGCTATTGATGCTTCAACCATCTTGCTACCATCAGGTAGAGCCTATCTTTGGCTAAAGCCAAGACAGAGAACTTGGAGCAGTGGGAAAAGGAGAACTCGGGACCCTGGCATCAATGTCTCAACCTCAACATCAAACACTGAAAGAAATTCTGGAATTCTCAGATAACTTAGCCATTGAACTCCTTTTTTATGGCTTATGCATGCTTGCACTGAAGGTTGGATTTGTTTGTTTTTTGCAATGTAAATGTCATAACTGGTACACTTATAGATTCCAAGTTCAGTTCTTACCTGTTTGGTGTTTGGACATATTCCTTGTACCCTGACATAGGTGAATGTATCTGTTTGCCACGATTTAATTTTAATCCTAATGATAAGGGTATGAAAAAATCAATATAGTATAGAGGTTAAGAGGGCCAAGTTTGGAGCAGAAAATATGGGGTTCAAGTCCCCTTTCTACTCCTAAGAACCTTCGGTACTTTCCTTAAGCTCTCTTCTTTTCAACTATTTCAGATACAAAATGGAGGTAATTATACTTGTGTGTTGGCATCATTGTGAGGATTCAGTGAGATGATAGGTCAGTAGTACCTAACAGAGCCAAGCACACTGCAAACACTCAGAAATGTATTATGGTGATTAATATCGTCTCCTGTTAACAATTGCTTAGCAGAGAACCTGGCATGGTGTCATCACTAACTAAATGGCTGATGAAAATTTGCTTGTTTTATTATGGGATGAGAAGAATTTTGGCCTTATTCTCTCTTTCAAATACTTTACTTTTAAAATCTCATTCTGGTCATTTTTCAATTTTTTAACCTTTATTTAGGCAATGAATTTTTAGGTGCTCATTTCTTTATATTATACTCAAAAGACCCTTTTGGGATTTTAGTTCCATTCATGATTTACTTCTGTATAGACTATTTAATAGGCAACCTGTCAGCTAATAAAACATGCTCAGAGAAACTGTCCCATCCATTTTTTTTATTTCTAATTCATTCTTAAATAATCTCTAAAGATGCTTTATAAAGTTTCATTTTCATCACTCTAGCCCGGGCAACAGAGCAAGACTCTGTCTCAAAAAAAAAAAAAAAAAAAAAAAGTTTCATTTTCAGAGATCTCAATCATTTTAGGGCCTAACAAATACCATTTTATGCTTCTGAAATATATATTAATATTAGAACAGGTAGAAAAATACATGTTTTAATGTGTTTTCAATGATGTTCTATTCTTCACAAGGGTAAAACTCTTTTTGCATTGATAGAATTGTTTTACATATTTCTTTTTTAATTTAAAGTTTATCCTCATTTTTGACAATTACACTATTTAAGGGGTTTGGGATCCTCTGATTATATGTTAAGTATATCTCATCACTGTTAGGATGTACCAGAAGCACAGTCTAAGTTAAAATGGACCACACACTGAGGAGAATGGGATAACCTAGGTAGTGAGAATTTATTAACACTAAGTATAGTAACCTGGGACTTTCCCCGTATTATTCTTACTGGGTGATTAATGAGAATCTGTGTACATAAGGTAATTCTAAGCCAAGATTTTCCACATACTTTTCTTTACTTCTACAAAACAAAAACAATTTTGTGATTTTTTTTTTTATATTCAAGCAAAATTCCAGTAAGGTAGAATCATTTTCCAGAAAATAAAATTGTTTATAGTTCTCTAAATAAAATAGCTTCTGCTACATTTTAGGGTAAAAGCTTCTAGGACTCTAAAGACAAGTCTATAAGTGACCTAGAATACAAGAATATATTTTTAGGACATGGGAAAAACAATGGATCTGGTGGCACTTCTAACAACCAGTGTCTTGAGTGGACCACTTGGATAAAAATCCATTAAATGTTTTGTCAATGCTCCATAAAAATATAATTTTTTAGAACAGAACATTTTTCAGAATCAATGTGATACAGTAGCTTGAATAATAGATTTTTATGAATTTAATACATCCAGTTTGGGAATAAAGATGATGACACCTGCAGTTATTCATAATAAATTTATCCCCCTTTAAATTTCTCACATGCATGAAGGAGTGTTTGAGAGAAGAAAGCATAGTTAAATGGACTAGTTTTTTCCCACAGCATTGACTTGTTACTCTTCCTTTTTTTCTAGGTCCTACTATAAAATATATAGCGAGTGTATTAATCAGGTTCTTAGCTGCAGAACATACAATCCATTCTAGTTGGTTTAAAATCAAGGGGTTATTTTAACTCACATGATAATTGGCAGACCTGATGAAAGAGACACTGGAAGCTTTCTGGAATGATTTCCCAAACTTGATTTCAAAGGGAATAGATGACTCTTCCAAGAAGCTGTTGAATCAAGAAACCACTACCACAACTGTCATCCCCAGCCCCACATAACCTATGCCCCTATCTGCATCAGAAAGATGGATGTCATATACTAATGCCCCTATCTCCAGAAAGATGCGTATCATACACCTTGCTCCTCAGCTTGGATTCAGAGTCTCATGGAAGTATGCCAATGGGCAGAGTCCAAATCACATCTGGAATCTTAGCTGCAAAAAAGTATGGGCAATCTAGTTTAGCTTTCAAGCCATTGCAGAATGGAAGGCAGCCCCTGGAGTCTGGAGGTGCACATGTTTTAATAATTTAATAATCTGATATGTGACATCCTTAAAAGTAAACAATTCAAATTAAGTTCTTGAAATCTTTGGGTTATAAATATCTGATGATTTGGCAGGGGGAGGAGGGGAGGGCGGGGGATGGGAAGAAACAGGAGGGTACTAACAAAGCCAGAGCCTAGGATCAGACAGATTCATGTAGGTGAGACCATCTTTAGATTCTTCAGTCCCTTTATACCACATCGCTGCCCTGCTTTCTTCATGGCCCGTCACTTGTGTAAAACACCTCCTTGGCTTACTTCTTTATCTGGCTCATTCAGCCTCTTAGCAGAGGATAGAAACCACTTATCTCCCTGGACAAGACAGAAAGTTTTTGCCTGTGAGCAAGGAATAAACTGTTTTCTCTGTGGCCTATTTCATTTTCTATATGACTAACATCAAATGCACCATTAAATACGTTGACGTTCGCTCACCCCTACCACTACCTTAGAAGAGAGTTAAACTTGCTCTTTACCAGACACGTGTAACTTCATAAATTTGGAGCTTCCTTTGCGGAGCTCGCTGCTATTGGCAGCAATGTCTGTTTGGAGAATACTAGAACACTGGTGGGACTTGGCATCAATACAACCGCAGGGATGGGAATCTGAGGTATTAGCAAGTATCTTACCGTCCCACGTCAAACTTTCAATTTCCCAGCCTGTTAAATTAGCTGCTGCTTTCTTCCACTCAAGTGGCAGCATGTGGGCAGAGACTTCAAGATAAGGAGCATCTGTTCCCACTCTTGAATTTTCAGTTTCTCCCTAAAACTCAGACCTGAAACCAGGCGCACAGCTGAGCAAATGAGCAAGCTGTGCATTTGAGTGGCAAAGCACAGTGTGAGTACTTCCCCTTGGAGCAGCTCTGCCGCCTTGCTGCTTGTCACAAAGCACACAGTGTCTGTTGTCTATGGCTCCTTAAGGCTGTGTCTCTGCGGGCTAGGCTGCATTGTGAAAGGACTGTGGGTTTTTTTTTTTTTTTTTTTTTTGACCTTCTCTTTGATGCTCCTTTGATTCCAATTATCTTTAAGTATAAGGAACTGAGATATTATGAACAAGGTTGGAAAAGCTATACCCTGTGTGCAATTATTGGGGGACAAAGATTTTTTAGCTTCACTGGAGTGTTTTGGAACAAATATTTTCAAAGAATTGCCTAGTGGCCGTTGGTTAAAGAATTTCCTTGCATTTTTGTTTTCCTTACAAAAACAAAAAAACAAAACCTATTTCAATTGTTATTTTTAAAATTCTGAACTATTCTGTGAGTTTTTCGTAAGATGCCAGGCATTATCAAAGGTCTATAAAATAGGCTGTTCCTTTGCCTACACAGATGCCCTTGTCCTTTTAAACAATTCAGCATAGTTGACTGGGTGAGTCAATCCCATTTATGTCTGCTATTTGGTAGAAAGTAAATGGTCATTTGAGTACAGTAAAAGATAATAGTTAGCTTCTAACAGGGACTACCAATATTAAATGTTGGATTTAATTGCTGGAAGTGACAACTCTGTGTCAACTGGGTAAGTGCTTTTCCAAGGGAAGGAAAATTCAGATGATTGAAAATGTTTTCATTTTCAAACTTATAGTTCTCCAGTTAATAAAATTTAAATTCAATAAATATATTTCCACGTGAATGTAATCCTGAAACTATTTGTCTAACACTAGGATATGCTGCTACTGTCAGCTCTAATGGCATTTGTAACAAACATGCATTAATTAAAATGTTTTGCAACACTAATTTTTGTCTATTAGTATTAAATGAGTTCCCTTTGAAACAGCCTATGTAGAGGAGGGTTGGGGGTTTTATATACTATTGTAAAATGCTATCAATATAGCATAAAATCCATAGATTTTGAAATTTTGAATCCTGTTTACTTGTTATTTGGGTGAATATGAGCATTCCGCATCTGTTTTCTCATTGGTAATCTGAAAATAATTATTCTGAAACTCAAAACTTGGAGAATTAAATACAGTCATTGATTTGCTCATAACAGTTTTTTTGGCATGTACATTCTGCACCAGGCACTAAGCAACCATTCTGAAACAAGACAGATTATTACCGCCAAGACACTGTAATTTAGAGTATGAAAAAGAACTTTGGAAACATGAACAATGTTACACAAATACTTGTAGTTACTACTAAAAAATCTAAAGTCTGGAGTAATTATGCTTTGAGATAACATATGCAGTGGCATAGGCTTGGTCTTAGAAATACCTTAAATAACAACTTTTCAATATTAGATCATGTTAGATAGTACATTTTCTTAAAGAGAATCTCTACCTTTCAGAGACTTCATCACAAACAACTATGATAATACTATTTTTCTAAAACGAACTCTATCACATGATATGAGCAAAGCCTTTATTATCTCACGATAACTAATTTCCAACAAGGCAACTAACTTGTTTTGCTAGTAACAGCCTGATTCAGGTTTTACAGTGCCTGCAACCTATACAAATTCGGGGGGCCTGTTTAAGAAAATGAGTCTAACACCAAAAATACGAAATTAGGTTCCAATGGACTACAGATTTAAAAAAAAATAAGGCAATCAAATTATAAGTGTAAAAAAAATACAGCACAGACACAAAATTCAAAAATACTGCTTTATTAATAAATTTCATCTAAAATTAAGAGTTTTTTCCCCTGTAATTTTGTTTGCCCACTCCTCAATCACCTCTTCAGATGACAATAAGTTTCTAAAATCATTTTATGTAGAGATAATAGATTTCAATCTCTTATTAAACATGGCTAATTGAAAACTGCTTTTATTGGTGATAATTTAGATTTTTTTTTTGGCTTCATAGTTCTTTGTTGATAAAGTTATGTACATTTTTAGGATTTCTGTCAAGTTTGGGAAAATGTCTGTCAGAGGTCTTTGGTATGTAGATTATACAATGTGGAAGAATTTCCCTTTGTCCAATACATTTCAAACCTCCTTTCCCTCCTACTAGTGTGTACTACCTGCCAGGCATTAGAGTACAAGCTCCTATCTTGATCGGGCCTCTGGCCTTGAACATACATGTCATGAAGCTGGGTGAGTTGGCATAGCTAGGGGTAAAAGTGTTGCTAAAATCCATGCCTACACTGAGATGTTCTTTAATAATTTAACTATATGTAGGAAAGACTGAAACTCTATATCCCATTAAATCCCAAATAACCATATCTTGAACTCAACCTCCTATTAACTGGATCCCCCCAATTCCTACAACCTCTCTAATGCCACCCCACATGCAGACAAGTAAGAGAGAGTGGAAGCAGGAATAGAAGAGATAAGGAATTATGTAAAAAAAAATCTTACATCTGCGAATATAAAAAATACAAATGACCATGTAACCACACTGCTAGAAACCCTCCCCACCACGAGCTGTGGAGGAGCCTATGCAATCCAAAAAGACCTAAGATTATGCCTCCTTATCCCAAGGTGGATTTGTCTCTGTACTTAGCATCAGTCTTTTCTTAGAGAGGAGACTATTTATTGGATGGGTGTTATCTTTGCAATGATATTATAAAATGGTAGCATTTTAATGTGAGCCATATGTCCATTTCCATGAATAAGGCCTTTATTTCAAATATTGTCTCTATCAGTTGCTAATTTGTTTTGAAGCATTGATTTTTAATTTATTCATGCAGTTAAACAACAAATGTCACCTATGCAAGATACTGTGCTACACTCTGCAGATGATCAGAGACATAAAAGAGTTACTCCTTATCCTCAAGGAACTGAGGCTAGGTTTTTAGCAGAGAGTATAGAATTACTAAACCAATATTCTCAATCCTTGGAATTTCCAGCTTTTATCTGATATTTTACAAAGTAATACAGAACAATCTGTGTTCTCAAATGTCTAATATTTTTCTTTCTCAAAACCACAGTGACACATTTCTCATATACTCTAACATTCTCTATTTTTAAGTAAATATGTCACATCCTGTTACCAGTATACAGATTCCAGAGGCTGCCTCTCTTTGCTCCATATAGCTTCATAATTAAATGTTTATAGCTATGTCCCTTGGCAGAGGCTGATGAAGGACAAAAATCTTGCAGTGCTGTCTCATTACCAGATACATGGGACTATCTAACTACCTCATTTCCTTCTGTCACTTTTTTCTAGCATTTCTACCATGTTGAATACATTTCCCTTTCATATTTGTTTTAGATATAATGATAATCATCCTGTGTCTTCTCCCATAAGTGTTGGTGAAACAGAGGTGCTGATTGATAAAGCATTGATAATTCCAATCCAGCATTACCGTATCATTAATGAGAAATCAATCATTTCTGAGAAATATTTCTGGGGGGGGGAGTGTATTTCAATTTGGTTCATTCAATGATCTGTGTAGAATGGTGTCATCTTATGTGTGTGGCATACATTTTCTTTTTATCAGAGGAAAGTATTTAGTTAAGAATTAGACTAGTCACCTAAGGAACTAATAGTGTAACACTGGAAAGAATCCCTCTGCACTCAAAGAATCAGATGCTTTGGAAGAACTCAAGAGAAACCTGTGGCATTAGGCATGATTTCCACTAATTAACCAAGAGAGAGTAAAAACAGTGTTCTATGTTTAAAGAAAGCATCAGAACAATTTTCCTAATTACCCATTCCACTTCTTAATAGTTCTCACTCTCAGGCAGTTGTTTTAGTTATAATAAGATGACCCAAAGATGAGTTTTGGAAAGGAATACAGATGACTCATGACAAGAGCTTTCCAAAGGTACCATGAATCAAGTAATCACACTAAGGCTTAGAGTTTTGGAGACCTCCATTAGCTAACAAGAAATGGGTAAATGAACCATTTCTGCAAAAGATTCTTATGTAAAACTCTGGAAGCTCACAAATTTGGAAACATTCACTGAGCCCCTCTAATATCAAGATATCAATATCTAATATCAATATTCCAATATATACCTGCATTAGATGTGTCTTCTTCCTCATTCAAATTTCTCTGCTACCTTTTGGTGAAATACTATTTTTTAGATATTCATTTATTTAGTCAAGGTATTTTTTTCATTGTCCCTAATAATGTGCACAAGAACACACTAAGAATCCACAGATGAGCAAGATCCAAAGTCCCTGACATCAAGGAATTCAGTCGAGGAAAGGCTAAACATGAGAATGTGTGTCAGGACTGTTGTGGTGAGATTGTGTTCACACAGAGTGGAGAACATCAAAAGTTATCACTAAGAAAAGTAGGAAATACAGGAGTTGTGTCCACTCTTCTCACACTGGCAGTTTTAAATAGCCCTTCACATTAGGAAATAGAGCACCTACCCTCTCAGGAAAGTATGTTCCATTACATTACATCTCCAAAGTACAGAATAACTCATTGCCAGGAATGGACACTTGAACAAAGGGGTTTATAAAAGTGATTTTTTTCCAGACAAACTAAATTGTTTTCAACATTAGATTCCCAAGTTTGCTCATTGATTTACAGGAAGCAAATTCTTGGTAGTATTATAATGGATAGTTGATCTTAACTTCCATTTATTAACACTACAGAAATATTCAGATCTAGTCTTAGAGTAATCAGCTATGCAAACAAGAACAATTAATGATTTAAGACATAAAGTTCAGAATCCATTACAAATTATAATCTGGTCACTAGGTGATAAGTAGTGGCAATAGAAATATAAATAATGTTCTGAGGCATTTTGAATGAGACTAGACCAGACTTGAGAATAGCTTGTGTATAGAATAGGGATTATCAATCATTTAATATAGATCTCTTGAGAATTTTATGTAAGTATGGGTCCTCTTAGAGACATGCACATACACACAATTTTAGGGGTTTCATTGAATCCTACAAGTGGAGTTTCCATCAGTTTTTTGACCCTTTCCTTGTCTGAGACTTGCTTGCTAGTGCTTTTTTCCTTAAGAATCCACATGCCACATGGTGACTGTGGGAAAACGAAGAACACTTGATAGGAATGGATTCACATAGCTACATACTTCTGAATTTCTTGAAACATTGGATTTTCATCTTAACAAATCAATTCCTATATAACCAACCAATGCCACTGTCTTTTCCCATGGCCTGGTGGGGGTTCACCTTGACCATCTCAATAGGCTCTTAGTCTCTTAGCTGTTTAATCTTACTATTCCTGCACCTTCCTCTCCTGTGTTACACTGGCTGCCAGAGTGATTGATCTAAAACATGCATCTTACAATTAAAACTCTTCATTGGCTCCTCAAACCGT
>JAQIFY010001439.1:0-14178 GCA_028533085.1 Varecia variegata | reverse complement strand
GGTGAAAATTTTAACCACCCACTTGGTTTATAATTTCAAATAACTCATTTGCTAATTTCATGTATAAAGTGTCTCTGAAAAGAGTGTTTAATCCACCCATCTGCATAGTTCTTTTTCTTTTCTTTTTTTTTTTTTTTTTGAGACAGAGTCTCACTCTGTTACCCAGGCTAGAGTGAGTGCTGTGGCGTCAGCCTAGCTCACAGCAACCTCAAACTCCTGGGCTTAAGTGATCCTACTGCCTCAGCCTCCCGAGTAGCTGGGACTACAGGCATGCGCCACCATGCCCGGCTAATTTTTCTATATATATTTTAGCTATCCATATAATTTCTTTCTATTTTTAGTAGAGATGGGGTCTTGCTCTTGCTCAGGCTGGTCTCGAACTCCTGAGCTCAAACAATCCGCCCGCCTCGGCCTCCCAGAGTGCTAGGATTACAGGCATGAACCACTGCACCCGGCCAGGGTCTCACTCTTGCTCAGGCTGGTCTCAAACTCCTGAGCTCAAATGATCCACCTGCCTCGGCCTCCCAGAGTGCTAGGATTACAGGCGTGAACCACTGCACCCGGCCAGGGTCTCACTCTTGCTCAGGCTGGTCTCGAACTCCTGAGCTCAAACAATCCGCCCGCCTCGGCCTCCCAGAGTGCTAGGATTACAGGCGTGAGCCACTGCGCCTGGCCTGCACAGTTATTTTTCTAGGGAAACTTTGAGTGGAGTTTAGCGATTACCTGAACAGATCCTCAAGAATCCAGTTTGTCACCACACACCGGTGGCACAGCCTGCCCTGTGACAGGAGGAAGTTAATTCAGGTTGCGGTGAATGCCAGCCAAGACACCTGGCACAACGGGATGTTCCTGAGGTATTCACTATTTTAGGTATCAACTTACTCAAAAAGAAAGCTGCAGTATTTTTAAACCATAGCTGGTCTAGAATGGAATCCATTCAGTAGATCCATTTTAAGCAGCTATTGGTCTATGTCAGCATTTCCATACAGTTCAGTCTAATAGAAAAACACACAGCATCAGAGAAACGATTAGTCACAGGGAAACAACTCATCAGTTATCTTCACGTCTTAGTTCCACCTGCAACCTTGAGCCCCTCTGGCGTGCAGCCTAGCGTGCTCACAGGTCATGGCACTCAGGATGTGGACATCTCATGGGGAGGGCTGTTGTTCTGTCTGCTGCACTCGTCCCTTCCAGGTATGGGGACACTCTGCGGCATGAAAGCCACCCCTTCCCACCACACGCACGGCTTTCGGTGACATAGGTCAGACACTAAAGAATATAGGATGAAGAATTCCATTTATATAAAGCTCAAAAATAGGCAAAACTACGCTATAGGTAAAGGGCTCACACATAAGTCTATGAAGACCAGCCAGAAAGAGAATTCCGTAAAATCCAGGCTGTTGCATAACTAGAGAGAGGAATTGCAAGCAGAAGGGGAGATTTGAGGAGCAGGAGCCCCAGGGGCGCCACTAGACTCCGCTGCTTGACTTAGATGGGTGATTTCATTGTCGGAAATCTCAGGGTATGCTCACCTGCTCAGCTATATGTTTACATGTTACGTGGTTTTTGCACTGAAATATTTCATGACAGCAGAGGTTAACGCGTGCACTGGACCCCAGCTTTGTGACAGCGAGGACTGGCCAAGAGGGATGAACTAGAGACACATCCTGTGCTTACACCCTGGCAGAGAGAGACGTCGGGCACACCAAAGACAGGGGCAGACAGGACAAGGCTCGGGCAGCTCAGCGTCAGGCGGAGTATGGTGACGGCTGTGCTGGGTCTTATGGAGGCGGGGGCAGGCGAGGGCTCACTGAGGAAGCTGAGTTAAAGTTTAAGAAGAATTTCAGTTGAGAATCGAAGCGTGCACAGCAGTGAGGAGGGGAACAGTTGAGAAGGTTCCGTGCAGAGCAGGGCCTGAGCCTGCTGCCCCACGTGGCTGGACACCGGCCGAGGGGCGAAGTGTCCCGAGACGAGGCTCGAGGTGTGGGCACAGATGCGGCCAGGCCCTGCCTCGCAGACAAAGTCGAGTGTCTCGTGTCTCATCCAAAACGCAACAGGAAGCCTGTGAAGGGTTCTGTAAGTCACCTTTAAAACTTCTAGAAGAATCAGACACTAATTATTCATTTACTGATATCAGAAGAAGTGCGTGAAGGTCAGGACAGGTGACTTCTCCCACTGTGCCGTAAACCGCGCCAGATATCAGGCCCAGGTACAACTGAACACCTTAAAGCATAAAATACTCACACAGCAAGTATAAAAATTGTGGGGAGAAAATAAACGACACGAGGCTGACTGCAGGATCTCCCATTACACCGCTTCATTCCATTGTCTAAATGTATTTTCTTCCTAATATTTATTCACTGTGAAAAGCTCTGACATCAATTTCTTTTATGTATCATGGACCATTTACTATAAGTAGAAGGTAGCAACAAATTACAAAATCAATGGCGCCTATATCTCAGGACGGTGAAACAGCTTTCTAATCATTGCATTTCCATATTCAGGGGACAACAAATGACTTTAAGATGGCAAGAACAAGTTTTAAATAACATTTAGCAACTGACACATGTCCGTCAATCATCGTCCCACGAGCCTGTTGGAGGCACACTCCCATTTCTGTTTTACTGGCTCATTTACTTAATCTTCATTACTGGAGGCTCTTATCTCTTTGTAAAGGTACTGAAAGCACAACAAATATAATAATTAACCTGAGGACCTAGGAGTAGACCAGAGCAACATGCACGACTCCGCATGGTCCAACCTCGCGGAGACGGCGCCGAGGCGCTGGTGAGGCCAATCCCCGGCAGTGACATGGCGGCCGAGGGTTGGCCCGGAACAGCCTGCGGCAGAGATTCTCAGGAACACACAGCGGGTTTGGTGTAACCTCCCTCAACACCCGTGTCTCTCTGGCTCCCTCCCCTTCTCTGTCTCCTCTCGCTGGTCTCTGCCTCTGTCTCTGTTCCTCTCTCACTGGCCCTCCACCACTCTCGCTCCACAGTTAACGCCCAGCAACCGTGATTTAAATGAAATCCTCTCCCCCCTGGAACAGCCACGAACACAAAGCAGCAGCCACAGCCCCGCACTTCTGAGCACACGCAGGCACTGACCGGAAGGGTTGACGAGCCTCAGACACCCAGAGAGTAACTGACTCTGTCACCATGGCAGCTCAGGTGAGCAGCTCAGAACAAAAGGTGGGAGAGAAGAAGAAATATGAGGAAAAGAACTCACAATGCACTGAGGGGAAAACGGAATCAGACTCAAGACGCAGGGACAGTGAGATGCAGATCACGACACCAAGGACAAGGACAGCAGGGGAGGGGGGAGACCCAGTCGGAGGAGTCCCGCCGTCTGGCCTTTGGGGTGACAGCAGCAGCCGGACAGGCCGACAGACCCTGCGGGCTCCGCATCTGTGTGCAAAGTCATGACTCTGCAGTGTTAAAGAAAAAAAAAGGGAAAAATGTGGGTTTATGGTGACCTTTCTATAGCAGCTGTTTACATGGCACATTTGCAAATAATTTCTACCTAAGACCATTAAAATATAGTCTGCATTTTATGTAGCAAAATTTGCATCATTTGGAAGTTGTGCACAGGAACGAGATGGGTAAATTTATGTATTAAACTGAATCCAGATTGCTGATGTTTTACTTCAGTTTTATCAGTCCAGTTTAAGTCATTATTTTATGACCCAATGTCTTTAAAAAAAGCTTAAGGACACCTTTATTGTTATTATAGGTAAAACAGATTTAAAAAAAATAACACAGTTCTCAATGTACCGAGGAGACCGAGGCATGTGTTTTAATCATGACAGGGACAACAGGAAAGGAAAACCAGAGACCTTTGTTTCACTTCGGACATCGTGGAACAGACGAAAGGGACTTGGCGGGGGCCGGCAGGGAAGCAAACAATGATCATTTTGTTGGAAAACTGGGCCTATGAGGAAGGTCAAGGTAATTAGTGTACTTATCTGCAGAGAAATGGGCCAGGCCAGAACTTAATTACTGCCTCCAGATATAATTCATTCGTGCAATCGGAAGGTTTTTAGACAAAAGAAAAAATAATTACCTAGTCCCTAGGACAGGGGGAGAAAACTAATTGACGTTACAAGGAAGGGTGTTTGAAATACGTTCATGTGTTTCTCAAACGGTGCCGCGGAGCAGCCTCAGAACCCCCGGGGTGCGAGTCAGATGCAGGTTCCCGGCCTCTGAACTGGGGTCTTTGGGAATAGGGCTGGAGAATCTTCATTTTTCACAGTGTGCCCAGGTGATGTGTATAAATCCCAAAGTATAAGTGCCACCATGTACAGGAAATTCTTACCGTGCACCTGTAATCTGGGACAGGGGCTCGGACGTGCAGCCTTGGGTCTCCAGTCCACTGGATCCAAGGCCGCCCCGTCCCGATGGGACCCGCCCCCTCCCTTGGAAAGGCTTTACTCTAATCAGCCCAGCACCTGGGCTGGGTCTGCCCTTGTCCTCCCCCTCCGCTCCCCGCGATTCCTGCCGCACCCTTCTCCACCCTGGCCTGTGGCCCCAGGAGGCCGACCCCGACCTCTATCAACTGCGTCCCCTGCACATTCTCAAAGCCTGGCGTCAGGTGGGCCAATGGGACGCACTGGCAGGGGATGGGTGGGACAGAGAGAGAAGTCCTGATATTTCTTTCCCGGGCTCTCCTGGCCCTGCCTGGTTTCCACCACTGCAGCCCCTGACCAGGCCTCCCGCCTCCTGCTGTCCCCTCCGCCCTGCCCACGCCTCTGTAGGCAGTCCTTCCTGACAGTGTCCCCAACAACCAGCTGCAGTGGCTGCGGGCACCTGCCCGTGGCTCTGCTGACACAGTGCCCAGGAAGTTTTCCTACATCTGCAGTGAAATGATGCAGCGTCTATTACGTGCAACACACCTCGAGCCTTCACCCAAGACCTGGTCTCTCGCCAATTAAATGTAAGCTCCGTTAGGGAAGGGACTGCCCTCCCCCAGGTCTGTAGCCTCTTCCTGGCAGAGGGCCACTGCAGTGTTATAGAGATCCTAAGTGGATATCTGCTTCATTGGTTGATTAGAAAGGGTTTTCTTTAATGCCTTACAATACACAGCCAGAAAGAAGGTCTTGCTTCACCTGAAATTATTCTGTGCAAGGGGAACGAATGGTGTATATGACGCATTCAGCAAAACAATCATACAGGTGAAGTTTCCTAAGTCTAAATCACTGAGGTGTCATTGATGCAAGTGCTTAGCGACATCCTCAAAAGTCGAAGACACTGGTTTGTTTCAACCTTGTCAGAGACTTTCCATTTTCATGACTGGCCTTTCCTTCTGGCTGACAGGAAACCTTCATTGGTTTTGGATGACTATTGTTAGTTGAAGAGGTTTTAAGGAAAGCGGATCTTCCTGCTCAGAGCATGGGAATACTGAGGTGCAAAGAGTTCCCACCTTTTACGACAACGCCGGCGGCACTGGCTCCTGTGACTGGTGTCCGAACCACAAATCTACCTTCCACAGCATTTTACAATGACATGAAAATAAGAGTTTGTGATGGGAATGTTTCAAATGTAGAATTCTTCCCATTAGCGTATTCTAGACCAGTTAGGAAGTGTGTCCATGCAGAAATGAAATTCTGGTTGGTGGTCCCAGGGCACCAGCGCTGACCCCTGTGCCTGGCCCGAGCTGATCTGACGGCAGTGTGAGTCACCTGTCACGGGGGCTGCTTTTCCCAGGTGGTCTCTCCTCCACCAGATCAGACGCAGGATGTGTGACAGTGGCATCATCATCAGACAGAGAGCTCACCCCGTGCTGTGCCCACACCTATGTTTTGAATGTTTCGGCAAAACTCAAAGTTTTACAACCGAGCTCAGCATACTGAGCTTTGTGGCCAGCACCTATTGTTAAAATGAGTAAATAAACCAACGAAAACAAGAACAAAAGCCAGTGTGTTATGAAACCCAGCACAGCTGCTACAAGCCTGTTCATCTAGACGTGACAGAACATGAGCAAGCACTTTCCTTCCTGGCCACAAAGGGGACATGTATTGTCCCCCCCAAGTCCCCCCCGATGTGAGGAAAGGAGAATATTCCCATTAAAGAGCCGTGTCATTGCCCCACGTCGGCCTTTTTTTTTGTCTAAAATGTTGAGACATGTGTCAAGAAACAGATTTCAAGGAACTTAGGGCCATAAATACCTGTACTGATTAATTTTGACTACAATTATTAAATAAATGATGGCAAGGTTCACATTCAATACCAGAATGCATGAATGTTGTGTGCTTGTAAACTAGCAGCGTTATGTAAGCAATTTTCAAGGGAATCTTCAAATAATGTTTAATAGGAAAAAAACCAGCCAACTTAGTACATGGAATTCGCTAGAAGCTAACTACTTAAAACTAGCCTTATTTAATGTAATTGCAGATTAACCAAGAAGATAAACTACCTATGGCAGTATTGTGGCTATTCATTTCTTTGAATTATTTTGGACCACAGAAACTGCTTCATTCCGAGCAAGCCCCGTTGTCCTTCCCAAGGAAGTGGAGGCTGGGAGGCCAAGGACCTGGGCGAGGCTGAGATCGGGCACAGGCGTGGAGGGGGCCGGTGCGCAGAGCCGAGGGAGTGGCGAACCGCCCGGGCCATGCAGCAGACGCCAGGAGGAAAGGACAGTCCTGGCCTGCAGGGCCCGGGCACAGGCGGGAGGGAAGCTGGTGGCCCCGGGCTCGCTGCGACAGCCCTGAGCCAACGCTACTTGTGAAATGACAGACTTGCTGTCTCCCACACCCTGTGCCTTCTGTGGCCACATAACTGCACATCTTCAGAGGATGGCGTTGATCGTCCCCGACTGCCTGCGTCTCCCGGAGAACATCCTTGGCAGCTGTTCTCGGAGCACCACGCTGCTCTGAACACAGGGCTCTGCCCTGCTCTCCTCGAAACCTCGGCATTCCCTGTCCATTTCCACACGGCCAGATCCCATCTATTTCTCAGAGCTCGTTTCAATCTCCCTGCAGCACCCACCAGTCCTCAGCCCTGGACTAAACCCATCTGTCTTTCCCCCAGTTTCTCCGAGGACTTTGCTGCCACTTCCCTGTGACGCGCTGTCTTCTCATCTGCAATGGGGTCCCTGTCGCTCATGTCTCCTCCCTCCCGGGCGCTACCGGCAGTAAGCACCGTGAGCACGAGACATCCCCACGGTCCATCGTTGTGGCACCGTAGAACCTGGTGACATTTTCACACATTTAATCCACAGTATTCGTTTCCTGAATGGAAAGGATTTGACTCTCCTTAAGGAAAGGAACGTTCAAACGAGACATCCCGGATTTGCCGCCACCGTTCACCAGCTAAGCGACCACACGTCAAGCGCTCTGACGCTCAGACTCGCCACCTGTCGGCTGGGGCTCACGTGCCCCTTGCAACACTGGAGCGAGGATTACAGACAACACAAGGAGAGCATCTACTAGAATGCCCTAGAACGCCCAGCACAGGGCAGGTAACCGACAAGCCCTGGCTGTCAGGACACGCTGCCTGTGAAAACACCACCGCAGCGTTGTTGTAGCAGTTGCTGCATGTTACGGACTGAATGTTGGTGTCCCCCCAACTCACATGTTGAAATCCTGGCTCCCCAACAGAACAACGGCCTTGGGAAGTGGGGCCTTTAGGAGGTAAGTAGGTCATGAGGGTGGAGCTCTCACGAATGGGGTTAGTGCCCTTTTAAGGAGACAGGAAGCTACTTCTCTGCTCTCCACCATGTGAGGACACAAGGAGAAAACAGTTGTCTGCAAACCAGAAAGCCGGGCCTCACCAGAACTCTCCTCTCGGCACCCTGATCTCGGACTTCCAGCCTCCAGAACAGTGAGCAATAGATTTCTGTTGTTGAAGCCGGCCAGCCTGTGGTGTTGTCACAGCAGCCTGGACTGCCTGAGTCGGGGAGTTAAAGGGACCATAAAAGCAGGTGTTTCCGTGGCGCTGAGCCTTCCCGGTTGACCTGCATCATTAAGCTAACCCAGTGCCATAGCGCTGTCTGCTCCCAGAAGAAAACCACAAAAACCAAACAACAACAAGTTGCTCTGAGGATGAGAGGCAGCAAGCTGTTTAAGGATCTGTGGCTGTCGGACGGCCCGAGGACGGGACACCAGCCCGCCTGCGGGTTCTGACCGTGGGACTCCCACAGTGGCCCCAGGAAAAGTCCAGCAGACACAGGCCGGGAGCTGGGAGGGTGGACGTAGAGGGGACAAGCAGATGCCTCAGAACTGCCCGGAAGGACCGTCCTCCAGAAACCAGACAGATGGCAGGGGCCCGAGTCCCAACAGTAATAAATACGTGTCTGTTATAGGACACGCAAGGCCACGTGGACTGTCTGCATCGGGCTGAGCTACGTTCGGGGCACGAGACAGGACATTGGTGCCACTTCCCCGCCTCTGCCTTGTGCACCTGGCCCAGGCCCTGCCCCACCCCTGCGTTCCGGGGAGGGATGCTGTGCGCTCAACACCAACGATGTCACTGCTGATTTGGTGGCAGCTTCGAGACTGTGGTACTCATTTCTACGTATTCAACTATGACCACTGCACATCTCCCTGACGATGTCCAAACACACAGCGTTTGTGCTACGACTCGGCTGTAAACCTACTAGTCTGCTTCCCTACTTCCTTAAGTCTCCTGACTGTGTTACAGAAGGGAGACATTTTACGTGGCATTCTGTTAACAATGACGCTCTGCAGTAGCAGATCCCAATGTCCACAAACTCTGGACATTGAAGACAGAGAGGCACTAGACCCTCCATACACACAGCGTTTTCTTCCCCTGAAAGATGGGCAGGAAGGGTGGGCCGTGCAGAGGCGGGGCTGAGGCCCAGCTGCCCCCGGCCACGCAGCCAGGTGGTCAGAGACGTGCCAGCGAACTCCTGAGGCCCACGAGTCTCTGCTCGTAAGGGCGCCAGTACTCACGCTCGAGTCCACTGACCACCAGCTGCATTTCCCAGACTCATTTCGTTTGATCAAAACAAGGAAAAGATGAATTATCCTCATGTTACAGACTAAGAAGCTGAAGCCCAGAGAGGTCACACAGCCGCCAAGTGGCGAATGAGCTCTGAGGCCAGGGTTTAGGTTCCATCAGTAAATCAGGACCTGGTGGACTACACCACCTAGGAAGGGGCTGGATTTTGGGGGCTGGATAATCTTAAGAACTTTTTCTAGCTTTAAAATGCCATGTTCCTCTGAAGACTTCACTCACCCACTCTGTGTTCATAAAATATCCGTTTTAGGCGCACTATGCTTAGAAAGGAGACATCCAGAATAAATAACAATTTAGACTGATTTTTATGACTCTACAAGCCAATGGTTCCAATTGATTTCTGACTTTTCAAAGTTTCTTTATAAGAATGGTGAAATATTTTCTGAAATTCTATGAAGAATTCATACTTCCCAATTTTGAACAAAAATCTCTCACCAGAAGCTATGCCGGATTCCTACCTGCCTTTTTCATCCGCCAGATCACTTTTACCTTACTCAGACTCCGGAGCAAAGAGCTATCAACTTAGCTGGGTCTTTTTAAATGAAATTACTTGGCTTATATTAATATGAAGTTTGAAATGCTGATAATTTATATGAGGAGAGAGAGCAACTGATTCAGAGCTTCCATGCCACTCACACCTAAGGCTCGCTTCATAGAATACCCCGCGGGTCTGATTTGGGGCAAGGCAGCGCAGATCAACTCTTTAGGACTTAACCTTAAGAAGCTGGCTACCCCTGTTTGTTCCATTTACCCAAGCACTGAATGAATGTCCAGTGCCTGGAGGCTACTGGAGGCCCTGCAGTGGCTACAGAGGCAACAGAAAGGTGGTCTCCCTCCTTGAATAGTTTACAATTGAAGACATAAAGACACGTGTATAAAATCACCTGGAAGAAACAAAAATAAACTAGCATTGATATTAATGTGAGCTAAAGAAGAAAAATAGGCTTTACATCTACTCTGTTATTGATGAAAAGTAATGTCTAAATACCAAATAAAATATGTAAATGTTTATAGTAGCTTTTGCTAAGATCAATGTGCAGTGTTACGTTATGAGGCCGTTTCAGTCAACGTCGGCCTTCTCTCAAGATTGAAGGTTATTTTCAAATCACTGTACTTGCAACTAAAACATTATTTAATTGCTGAAAGTTACTTTATTTCTAAGCAAAATAAAACCTTACAGCATAAAGAAAATACATACATTGATATGTCAACCATATATAAACTCAAGAGATAAAGATTAAATTTATCCCCATATACTATTGTTAGAGCATATAAATTTCACTTAATCTCAAGCTTTTTCTAAACCATTTCATAAATATGAAACAATCCAGAATGCACTTATTTCTAATTTTAGGACATTAATAATAAAGATAAAAATATCTGTGTCTATGTCAACACAATATGTTTAAGAGAGACTAGCAGAGCACAAAAGACACCAAATGAAACTGTGATTAAAAAGGAAATCACCTACAACATTAAAATATTAACGATCCTGGTTGGTATTTTTATGTGCATAGAGCCCCTTGCCACAATTATTTCTGAGTACAATAAACCTATTAGCATTGAACCATGAACAAAGAGTATTCCTAGAGGGAGTGGGTTTTTTGTTGTTGTTTTGTTTTGTTTTGTTTTGTTTTGTTTGAGACCAAGTCTTACTCTGTTGCCCAGGCTAGAGTGAGTGCCATGGCATCAGCCTAGCTCACAGCAACCTCAGACTCCTGGGCTCAAGCAATCCTCCTGCCTCGGCCTCCTGAGTAGCTGGGACTATAGACATGTGCCACCATGCCCAGCTAATTTTTCTATTTTTTGTAGAGACAGGGTCTCACCCATGCTCAGGCTGGTTTCCAACTCCTGGCTTAAGCAAGCCTCCTGCCTCGGTGTTATTATTTTTTTGTTTTTTGGTCAGAAAATCTCACAAATGGCTCTCTAAACAAACACATTCATCTCCTAGTGTAGGAAACAAATAATTCCCTTGGAATTCTGTGCTCAATAATCTATTCATATAAACTTTCTTGAATATTTATGGCTCCATTTTTGCTGCAGAATACAAATAACCCTCTGGTCTGATATTTTTCCAAAGTCACCATCTCTCAGTGGTTTTTTATGTCATGCCAACACATCCTCTCGACAATGACCAAACAGCCAGAGCAGCAAGTCCTTAGCCCCGAAACCGTCTTCATCGGCGTGCCCCTGTCCAGACCAGCACAGCGGAGGTAGGTCTCACCCACACGGGGACAGAAACCTGCCGGCCTCTGAGCCCACGTAACCTCCCCGTGAGACGCACCCAGCAGAAGCACCACAGTCACATGGGATAGAACGAACACAGGATGTTCCGCACGTGTCTGTCTGCACCACAGAACCGCACACTCCTCTGAAGTCGGGTCATGTCACATTCGTCACCACAGCTCACCACGTTCCTGACAATTGTTTGTACTGAGTAGACCCCCAACTGAGTAAGTTACCAAGTTTGTGGTGTAAAAATTTTCTCTTGCATGTAGACCCCAGTAGTCCTCTAACTGGCCAGTCTCCCATTCCCTACTCAATACTATAATAAAAAGATAAAATGTTAAATTCTTAAATATATTTTACTGTGCCAAAGTGCTTTGTCAAGTTTTTGGCTTGAACAGTGCTCAGTTGGCAACCGGATATAGAGCTGAAATAATAAGACAACTCCGGTGACCGTCTTGGCAAGAGGACTTGGAAAATCAAATCCAGCATAATAAATCGAGACATTGATATGCGCTATAGTACCAAGAAACTGAATCCAGTTCTAAAATAGCCTCCGAGTCCTTTTGTAATAAAATCTCATCTTTTGTTTCAGTCCTGTAACACTCAAACTTATTGCCAATCAGTGCTTAAAACTTTACACAATTTTTTTTCCCAAAGGAACGTATAAACAAAAGAGGGGGAAGAGATTCTAGTCCCCTGTGGCCACCACATTCCAGGATGTGTCAACTAGCTAGTAAGCCCTCGAGGGACAAAGCCGGTGTCTGCACAACACATGAGAGAGGGTCCACTGAGCCCGGACCACGGTGCTGTTCAGAGCAGGTGGCTGAGCTCCAGGGGAGAATGTTTGGGGCGGCACCGACTGCCTACAAATAAAAGACACTAAGCCTAAGATGCTTAGGTTTCAGTATTTATGGCCGTTTTGACTGGTTCAAATCCACTGTAGGACTGTCTAATTTCCCTGCAGTTTTGTTTGGTGTTTCAAATGAAAAATAAAAACAGTTTGTAATCAATTTCTGGAAGACACCTAAGGTGTATTATTGTAATCTGTTAAATCCATACCCAATCCTTTAAGTAAGACCATGAGTCAATCCTAAGACGGCTCCATGACTGGTTTCCAGACAGGGCAGAAAAGGTGCTACAGAGTTAGGCTGTTCGTCTTCTTTTGCAAGGAATAAGTTATCCATCTGACACTTTACACTGGTATTCGTCTGCATTTAATTGCATGATGAGGAAATAATTAACTTTGTGCATAGACTTTATGAGCATCCACAGGAAAAATAAATCAACAAGAATGCGAGAACCACACCAAAACAGATGCTCTTTGTGACCTTCGCCTCACACCAAAAGGGCTCCTCACACTCGCAGGGCTCTGGAAGAGCTTCCAGATATTACCTAACACAAAACCTTCAGTTTTCACGTGAGAAGATCGAGGGAAGCATTTTTAAGTGTCAGAGGACTCACATAAGGTCTCACGGCTGTGGAGTGGCAAGTGCTACATCTAGACTCTGTCCTAATTCTCAGTCCTGTTCTCCGCTTACCTGCAAACACCTTTCGTCACATGTGACGATCACAGAGCAATGTGGGGGGAGATGGACCTCACACGGGCTAACGTGGAAGGACCCTGGACGAAATCACTTCGTTGTAATAGATGTTTCCACCTGTGGTAGACGGCGTGCTAGCCGCCCAGAGACGGCTGCATCCTAGTCCCGGAACCGGGGACTGTGCTGGCACGCGGCCAGCGGGAAGAAGCCCATGGAGGGGATCAATAGTCCTAATCAGCTGACTTCAAAATAGGAGATTTTCCCGAATTATCCACATGGGCCTGACGTCACAAGGGACCTTAAATATGGAAGACGGAGGAAGAGGAGCTGGTGTCAGAGTGACATGATGTCAGAGACACAGCCAGACATCATGTGGCTCTGAAGACAGTGGAGGGGCCGTGAGCCAAGGAATGTGGGCAGCTTCCGGAGGCTGAAAAGGCAAGAAAACAGATGCTGCCCAAGAGCACAGGGAACACGGCCCTGCAGACACCTTGACTTCAGCCCAGTGAGGCCCATTCCAGACTTCTGAGCTTCATAACATAGTAGCTTTGTGTCTTGAGTCACTAAGTTTGTGGTAATTTGTCACAGCAGCAAGAGGAACCTAATACATCACCTATCGGGTTTTCTTTGGACAATTTTCTCTTCTTAGAGACAACACCATAACCTACAAAAGAGATCTGTGTGCAGCAGTTGGGATGACACTGTGATGCTGACACTGAGCAGTTTCCAGACGTGAGCTGCACTCGCAGATCACCTCTCGAATAACGTGCAAAAACAGAGGAGAATGGCAGAGAATATTATTATTTTTACAATCTGTTTGGGAAGAGTCTAAAACCTTTCATCAATGTGTCCACATTGGTGGAAAAACTGGCAATTGTTTTTTCCCGTGAGCAGAGCATTAAAAGCAAAAAGCATTAAAAGCCAGCTCCATGAAGAGTCCATGGCAGCGGGGCAGAGATCATTCCCTCCACTGGACTCCGGTAGTTTCCGGCCTTAACTCTTATTTTTTCCTATCACTGAAGGCATCTGTGTGCAGCTTGGAAAATTTCATCAGCGCCTTTGAATAACCTGACTAATTTGCTTCTAGGATTTTTGAAGAGAAAATAAACTTGCACTCCATAGTTCTTTTCAAACTTGGCTTTAAAAATGAAATCAGAATCCTCAGCTATGCTGCGAAACTCAACTCATTTATAAAAGTGAGGAAGAGAGGCATCTTATAATTTTCCAACTCATTAGTCATCCCTGAGATGCATTTTGCCAACAAAATTATTCTTTGACAACAGTGCTCATCCATTCTCTCTGTGTTCTCTATTCAGGCATTCAGGGACGCCTCACTGCTTCATTAACAAGAATAACAGGTGACCACGAGTCTCTCCTTGACCAAACTCCAGCCGGGCTCCTCTCAACCTGTTCTGTTTTTTTTTTTTTTTTTT
>JAQIFY010001438.1:0-14178 GCA_028533085.1 Varecia variegata | reverse complement strand
GTATCCCAAGAATGGAAAAATAAGCACCACATGTACTCACCAGAAAATTGGTTTCCCTGATCAACACCTGGGTGCACATTTGGGAATGATACCAATTGGGTGTTGGACAGAGGTGGGGGGAGGGGATGGGTGTATATCTACATGATGAATGTGATGCACACTGTCTGGGGATTGGACACGCTTAAAGATTTGACTCGGGGGGATGGGAGTGGGGGAGAGGATGGGTGTATACCTACATGATGAGTGCGATGTGCACTGTCGGGGGAATGGACACTCTTGAAGCTCAGACTCAGGGGAATGGGAGGGGCATGGGCAATATATTTAACCAGAACTGTTGTACCCCCATATTAAGCTATAATAATAAAAACAAACAAACAAACAAACAAAAAACAAACCTGTTTACAGGCAGGGAATTTTTAATGGCAGTCCATCAGATAAGCCTGTCTTTTCATCTCCTGTCCCAGAAACTGTTTTCCCTTTTGGAATTTGTATTGACCAGCTCTGGCGAATGTTAATGAGGATTTGCACCTTCTTTTGTCTGCTCAGGTTCTTTTAATTGCTAGGTAAACATCTCTGTAGGAGAGATATTCATGTTACTAACCTTACAGGATGGGTTTATGCTACTCTAAGTGGCTGCCGGTTAGAAAGTATGTAGAAAGACTGTTATTTCACATGTAACCAGTAGACCTAGTAGAATCTGTGGGGCTAGGAAAAGTTCCCTAGTTTTTCTCGACCTTAGTTTGCTAATCTGAATGAAAGAGGTGATTCTTTGAAATAATTATTTATATAATCATCTTTAGTAATCTTGATAATTCTTAAAATGTGAAAAAGATCAAGAGACCTTTTATTTAGCTCTGAGATTTAGAATCATGTAGGATTTAGATTTTCCTAGTATGGTTTCAGATTTTAAGATATTTTTCCCATTATTATAATTTATTCCAATGAATCTTCCTCCATGTCAATATATATTGATTGGAACTTTATTAAAGTTCAAACACTAAATCCACTCACACTTCAGCTGCTCCTGGACTTTCTCTTCCATACATTTCTCTCTTTTTTTTTTTTTTTTTTAGAAATTGTTTTTCAACTGGGCAGTTTCCCCCCAGGGGATATTGAAGAAAATATCTAGAGACATTTTTGATTGTCACAAATTAGAGGAGAGTGCTATTAGCACCTAGTGATTAGAGGACAGGGATGTTGCTAAGTATCCTACAATGCAAAGGGTTAACATTTCTCTGCATAACAAAAATTATTCACCCCAAAATGAGAAAGGTGCCAAGGTTGAGAATAAATAATCATCTTTTTTTATTTTCTTTGATTTTTCTCTAGCTATGAAAGTCCTAGATGGCATCTTTTTCCAACATAAGGCTATTTCATCCATACTGAGAATCTTCTATTTAGTATAGCCGCATACATCAATTATCTTTGCTAGGTCTTCTGGATAACTTGCTATCAGCATTGCTGCTTCACCTTGCACTTTTATGTTATGTTAAGGGCTTCTTCCCTTAAACCTCATGAGCCACTCTCTACTAGCTTCCAATTTTTCTTCTGCGTCTTCCTCCTTCTCACAGTCTTCAATTAATATCAAAATTAAAGAGAGTTAGGGCCTTGTTCTAAATTATGCTTTGTCTTAAGGGAATATAGTGGCTGGTTTGATCTTCTATCCAGGCCACTCAAACTTTCTCCATAGCAGGAATAAGGCTGTTTCACTTTCTTCTCATTCATGTCTTTACTGGAGTAGTGCTTTTAATTTCCTTCAAGAACTTCTCCTTTGCATTCACAGCTTGACTAACTGTTTGGCACAAGAGGCTTAGCTTTTGACCCATCGCTGCTTTTGACATGTCTTCCTCACTAAGCTTAATGATTTCTAGCTGCTGATTTAAAGTGAGAAATATGTTACTCTTTCTTTCATTTGGGCACTTTGAGGCCATTTTAGGGCTATCACTTGGTCTAATTTCAATATTGCTATATCTCAGGGAATAGGGAGTCCTGAGGAGAAGAAAAGAGGGGAACAGCTGGTAAGTGGAGCAGTCAGAACACACACAATATTTATTAAGTTCAGAGTCTCATAAGGGACGATTTGTGGTGCCCCAGAATAATTACAATAGTAGCATCAAAGGTCACTGATCATAGAGCACCATAACAGATAAAATGATAAAAAAGTTTTAAGTCTTGCTCAATACAGGTTGCCACAAAACTTCAATTTATAAAAGATGCAATATCTGCAAAGTGCAATAAAGTGATATATGCCTTTATATATGTAGACATAAATAATTATGAAATAAGGTATAACAACTATTATACCTAATTTTATCTTAAAGCTTTATTTAAAATTATTTTCCGTCTCTTATTACCAGTATAATATTATACAATCTATGAATACATACTACAAGTAACTTAAAAGATCAATTAAGCTCCGGAAACTATGCCACAAGCACAATTGCTAGTTCCTAGTGTACTTTCTTCTTAATTGATTTTAAACTACCAATTTTGGTTAGTTTTCCTTAGCTTAGAAAACATACTTAATGTGCCAAGACTAATATAATACCATAGCTATCATCAAATTAAATAAAATTTGATTTCTTTTAAAACATAGAAAATAAACTATGTACAAAACTATTTATTAAAATATATGTGGCTATTTTGATGCTATAAGTACAAAGTAGTTGTGAAACAATCTATACTTAAAATGACTTCATGCATTTTCCATGCACAATGTAACATTATTATACTCATTTTTATTCTCCTATTATCTATGTACATCTTTAATTTCATTGATTTTTGTTACCTCAATTTCCACTAAGCATCTATAGAAACCCGAAATTTCTATACAATCTCCTAAGTGTTGCTTTCTGAATGTATAGATAAATGGAGTAGTATTCCAAGTCTAGAGAATAGTGTATAAAATATATTTTCAGGTCTATCATGTATAAAATAATCTTTTTTCTCTTAAAATATGGCTTACATTAATTCTTAGCTAATTCTCTGTGATACCTATGTCTAAAATATTTCTCTCATTCTGTTAGGAATTAATAATGCCAGTGTGGATAATATATTATTTCAATTTTATATTCCTATTATATACAACATATAGGCCTACTATATGCAAAACATAATCTTACTGTAGTAAGAATAGACATAATCATAAAAACAGGAAGGATGGACTTTAAAAATCACAACCAAGTAAAAACTGTAAAGCTTTTGACTGTCTTCTATATTCCCTTAAATTTTTATCCAAATGTTTAAAATGTATAAACTCACTCAGCTCAATGTATAAAAGTATGAAATAGTATGAGATTATAAAGCCTATAACATATGACTATGAACCTCTTTTGTTAAATTGTTTTTATCCCTCAAGTTTAAGAAAAATGCTACCATAAATATTTAGTAACAAACCATAATGAAAGTGGAAAAGGTGAAGATGTAAACTCTAGAGAAAAGTATGTGATAAGAAGTATTCTGCTCTGGGAAGGGGATACCATAAAGCCCCGTTAATATATCTTGTTATTACATCATGAACATCTCCAACTGGAGCTGCCAAGAGACAGGCTGTAAAAGCAAATTTAGTGGAGTAGGTTATCAGAAGTAAGAAATGACCCAGACATTCAAATGCCAAATCATTGACATTCTGGAAATTTTCTTCTGATAAAAAGAGACATTGGGGAGTAAGCAGAAAAGAAAATATAAAGAATAATCAGAGTTCTAGAGAGCATTTTAACAATTTGAGGCAGAGGGCAAAATATCAGCTATCATGGAAAAGAAAGAGATCAGAGATG
Organism: Varecia variegata; assembly: GCA_028533085.1. Lineage (NCBI taxonomy): Eukaryota > Metazoa > Chordata > Mammalia > Primates > Lemuridae > Varecia > Varecia variegata. The sequence goes on along the minus strand of JAQIFY010001438.1, from coordinate 10,402 downwards.
GCTGTATCTATCTGGAAGCTGGGAGCTAGACAGGTAAGGCAAGATGAGAGATAGTTTAGAGGTGGATCTAATGTCCCAAAAGCCATTCCTATTTAGTCACTGCCACAGCCAAACAGAATCTAGACTAAATTCATGCTTTATGAAACCCATGGCAATTGGAAAAATGTCCTTTCATATCTGTTGTTGTTAATAACAAGCAATTTTCCAATGGCTAACAATATTTTCTTTGTTTGGGCATCCTTAAAACCCAAAGGGGGGCCAGGCATGGTGGCTCGTGTCTGTAATCCTAGCACTTTGGGAGGCCGAGGCTGTAGGATTTCTTGAGGCCAGGGGTTTGAGACCAGCCTGAGCAAGTGCAAGACCCCATCTCCACAAAAAAATAGAAAAATGAGCTGAGTGTAGTGGCTTGCACTTGTAGTCCCAGCTACTCTGGAGGCTGAAACAGGAGAATTGCTGGAGCTCAGGAGTTTGAGGTTGCTGTGAGCTATGATGATGCCACTGCACTCTAGCTGGGCCACAGAGAGAGACCTTATCTCTCACACACGAAACAAACAAAAGAACAACAACAACAACAAAACCCAAACAAACAAAAAAACACATAAAGGTAGTGAGGTAATTTTATATACAGGATACACATACTTGCTTCTAATGCCTAAAATTGTCCAACTAAAATTTTATTTTTTTGGATATGGAGATGGCCCTGTTAAAATGCTAGTAGCCCAAAGACAAGTGACACTACTCATTTTTAGTCAACGAGACCAACTACAAACTAATATGATGTGTAATTTTCCATTGTGACATTGTTAAGAGAAAATTTCCTAGAAACTGATTGTGGAGGGTGAGTAAGGAATAAGAGATGAGGATGGGTGAGAAGGTGAGAAAAGAGGAAATTTGGAAAGAAATAAGATGTCCTAGTAATACTGAGGTATTGAGTGAATAGATTTAACATTAAAGGCACTGCTGATGTTTAGTTGTGAGGAAAAGAGATGAATAGCAATAGAAAGAAAGAAGTTCATTTAAGATAATCATCTTCTAGTCCAAAATTTTAATTAAGACTGAGTTTGTGTTTCAGATTATTTTATATCTGCTATGGCTAAGGTAAAATTTAGTGATCACCTTAATATGAATTCAAGCCTTGGTAGCTTTATTATGTTAATTACATCAATTATGTACTTCATTCTTACATTTTCTTTCTAAAACTGGGTATTAAATATTCTATACCACTTTAAAAAAAAGAAAATATTATAATTACTACTTTGTGTATGTGAAAAATGTTATTATATGATCAGTTCTAAAATGAGGGGTTTTGAATTTGTAGCAGCATCTGTTTATGGCGGGGGTGGGGGGTGGGGGGGGTCTGGGCATCTCTAGCAGATCTCAGTCATTTGAAAAGTAGAATGTGGAATTTATCCAGAGTAGTGTCTTAGTCTGTTTTGTGTAACTATAATAAGTCATTAGCAAAAAAATAAAGAAATGTGCATTAAAATGATGATGTATAACATAACTACATTTAAAAATCCCCGACTTGACTTCAGTGTTACAGATTTCATCCATGTAACAAAAAACACGTGCACCCCCTAAATCTATTAAATATAGAAAAGAATTTTAAAAATTCAGCCACTGTAAATATAGACTCTGTTATAAAGATGTTTATGAACATAAAAAAGTAAATATTACATAACTTCTGTTTAAAATATGTTTTATTTTTAACAGAATTTAGAGCATACAATATGCAGTGGTAACTTCATCTAAGTTAAGAGAAGTCATTTTCAGTGACACTTGGCATCACTGACAGCTCAAAGTGGCAAATCTCATGGAGGCACGTCCTACATAGCTCTGCAATTGGTTGGCTTCCTCTACCCCTCATCATACCAAAAGGCCCAAAAACTTTTAGGCTCTTCAAAGTGCTATGTGGCTGTCTAAATCTCCTTGCTGTGGCAGCTTTTTCTGTTAATATCTAGTGCTGCTTAAGCTCCAAGGTAGTATTCTCTCTTCCTCAAGCCCAGCTGAGATTCTTATATTCTTAGCATGACTATTGTCTCCATAGTGCTAACCATAAAGCAATATGCATTGTTTATTTAAGTAATTCATTCTGAAGTGTGGTTTACTAATAACTCTACTTGAATCACTGCAATTTGAGTATAATGGTGTATTTAACGAACAGTTAAATTGCATCCTAATTAATTTAGTTTCTTATTTATTACCTGCCTCCCCCATTGGAATAAAAGCTCCATGGGAGCAGGCATCTCTGTTATCATGATTCCCCTGTTGTGTCTAGTTTACACTCAGTGTGATTCATTCAGTCAAGTTTCTCAAAGAGTAGTAAATGTTAGAAGTTAATAAAAGAGCCATATTGTTGTGGGTGATTATGGCTTGGATGGGAATGACAAAGGAGGTTCACTGGATTAAATTTTGAAGGACGCATAAGATTTTCATAGATCAAGTGTCCAGGTGCTGACACAACCCACAGTTCCTACACGTGGATACCTCACAGTCTGCACACAGAAACTTTACATACACAGTTGATGTCCCATATCAGAGTACTAGAATTAAGATTCTATGGGTGCTTATCTCAGCCTGGAGTCTGAGGGAGGAAATAGGAAGTATTCAGGTTGGGGTCAAAGTCTGAATTTGGAAAAAGGAGGGAGCTGGTGGGGGTGATACAAGGTGGTCCTGATTAAAGATAGGCAAAGATGGAGGGTTTATGCTGAGAAACTCAAAGAAATAAGTTGAGTAAATCTGTCTTTTCTATATGTAGTCAATGTCAAGGACCAATTTACTCATATTTAATAAGAATAAATATTAATAGATTACATAATAGCATCTATACACTTATACTTGTATGTCTTTTTTGTTTTATCACAACATATTCTGTTGAAAAGTGATAATTCTTTTGAAGTGAATTTCAACATTCTCAAGTAAACTCTATTTGCTAGATAATATTATCTCAAAGAAGGTATATGAAAACTTTAAGATTATAATTGTTTTTATTCTCCTGTAGTTACTACTGTAACAAATTCATTTTTATTCCATTTTCTCATACTTAGTGGCATTTAATTTACTGTAGAAAAGCAATAGTTATGACAAATCACAGTAAAGGAATATTAAGATGCTACATAGATAAGTTTCCATTATCACATAAAGTCTTAGCACTATAATTCAATTAATAAGAACATGAATAGGTAGGATACATTTTTATTACAACTGATTCTTCAGAGCAATTTTTCTCTTAGTATTTCAATACACCTTTTTTTCCTTAGTCCAGAGAAAAATTATTTCTTGTAGTCTAAGGTATCATAGTCATCTGAAGCCACTTCACAAAAGATAAAAGTCACTTATCAAAAGCATTGAATATCTGCCTACATTTTAAAATCCCTTTTTAAAAATTTGTAAATAAAGAGAACAGCAAGGGTAAAGCATGGTGATATATTTTGAATCTTACATTAACACAATATGACTTGATTACTTATAAAATGGTTACATTTTGAAGATTTTATTTTACTTTTATCTCTTTGTCTTTTTACATTTATAACCACAACTCTGATTTCATGTGTTGTATTTGGTTCTAGTTTGCTTAAAACAATTTTTTTGCTCAAATACATATAATTGTACTCCTAAGGAATTTTATTTTAAAAAACCAAGCCTGTATAATTCTAAATAATTTCAGCAACTGCTTTGTAAAAGAAGAAAGCAGATTCTTTTTATGATATTCATAATGACAAAGTAGAAAGTAAAATGTTTCATCTTTCTAGTTCCAAGAAATGAGGGCTAAACATAAAGCATGTTGGGAAAGGCAGTCTCATGCACACAGTCTTTTCAAAGCTTCTCAGCCTTGTGAGCATGTGCCGTGGGCCTGGATCACTTCCTTACTAGGAGGTAAAGAGCCTGCAGAGCCTGTGTGAAGCTTATTAGTTTTTAGATATCTTTCCTTGTTTCAGATTTAGTGAAACTTAAAACTTTGTTCTACTTCTTAAGAATGTCTGTTGGTGGCCCTTAAGCGCAACCTTAGCTTTTGGTAGTTCATATTCCATGGGTCAAGTTTCTTCTCCTATAGCAGGAGAGGGGTGCGTGTAGGCCCCTTTCTCCTGACTTGTCTATGGGGGATCTATGCATATGGCTGCAGTTGATCTTGCTCTGTCTTGTGTATTAAGTAAAAGCATTCTTTCATCCAGTGCTTTACCGTATGTATTGCATTTTCTTGGTGACTCTGAGACCAAGATACACTGGGAAGAAGCGTTTGGGCTTCTAATACCGGTGGTTGATACAGTGATGATCTTTGTTATCCTCCTCCAGGTAGTTGGAGTCCTGCCCTGGCATTAGTAACCAGCACATGGTGCTCTGCTTGACAAAATACCTTTGCTCATTTACTTTCTGTTCACTTTACCTGGATTTTTAAAAGAATTTAATGGAGATATAACTTTGAATATAGATCATTGGTCTCTAATTAGAAAGTGTCAGACATGTCAAAGAAATGTAGCAAATATGTATCTGCATCTAAAGTAGGTTATTTATATGATAATCTCAAATTATTTTTATATTAGCATACAGGTTAACTAACCTGTATTTAACACAGAATAACTATGATTTGTCAAAGAAAAAATATAGTCAATTTCTATTGACCTTCAGGGAATTGAAGGTCAATAGAAAAATCTTCACAAAAACATGCCATTTCCCTACAATATTCAGAGCTGTGTATTCCAAAAGAAATACAATGTGAAATATAAATGTTGGTTACATATGTAATTCTAAGTTTCCCAATAAAATGTTTTAAAAATTATTTTAGAATGTTGAGTATATTATGCTTTATTTGTTGTTCATGATATACCATATTTGATTCTACACTTTATAAATTTACTTGCTTATTTGATTCATTTTCATTCTTTATTTTACTGTACTTGTTTTCCAATATTTATGTCTGTGACACTTATATAGCCATACTGTTATAATTATTTCATTTCCACAAAATAATAATCTGAAGAATAGACTATAAAATTGTTTTTTTTAAGGTGCAGAATCCAAAAGAGCTAAAATATTTAACAGTACCTAAATATTAATGGCAATAACATAAGGTATAAAATCTAGATGCCATTCCCATAAAATCCAGACCTCATTTAATTTAGTAGAGATGCATTAAAAGTAGCAGATAGAATAAATGTCCAATTGGAAAAATTCCTTAGGTATCTCCTTTTGATTCTCTTCTTTGTAATAAACCTGAATTTTATTTTAAGAATCTATTGCCATGTCAACTCCTCTGCTTATAATGCACAGTGTCGGAACAAGGGAAACAAACCAGGCAAAGATTGATTGGCAGAGAAAGATGACTGATTAGAAGGACAAAAGGGAAAACCAAAGCTTAAATCTAGGGATTTCTGGCCAGCTAACAAACTAGGAGCTATTTCATAAATACCAGAACAAGTTGCTGGCTTGAAATCAATGAATATGTAACATCATTCCAACACAATCCCAGATTTCAGTATGTAATTTGAGAGTTAAACACATAATCCACACAGTGAATATACTACAGAAGGATATTTGAGAATTTGCAATATATGCTTATAGCACTTTATGCTATTTATGCTTATATATGTGTAGATTACTTGTATTGATATAAATGACTAAGATTGATCACTGTTACTAAAAAGTCTCGTTTCCTTATTTAAACTATATGAATGTGTATAGAACAATTAGTAACATTTATATCCACTTGTTTTTTGATGAAATTCAAGATGAAAAACAATACAATTTAAAACACATACATTTGAAATGTTGCAGGTATTAAAACATATACAATTATTCAGGAGACAGAGGTAAGAATGATTACAGTTTAAGTTATACTCTCTTAATAATTTTAGTTAAAAATAACTATATCTTCAGTCTGAGACATAATATTGGAGGCTTATCTACAGAATAAAACACAAAATTATAATTACATATTTTTTTAAAAATAAAAATAACGATAAAAAAGAAAAGAACACATTTTATGTGACAAATCTAAACATTTCAGGCACAAGCATTTCTTTTCTTCCTTTTAACTTGGATCCAATCTAAAATTTCAAAGAATAGTTCTAAGGAGCTATAAGTGTCCCTCCATCTCTGCCAAGGGGAAAGTACTTCCTTTGTCACATTCTGATCACTAGGGAAGAATAAAAGTTTTACCAGGTTTCTTTGTATTTTTCTGTCCTCAGGTTCAGGACCTTCCAATGCAAAAAGATTCACATCAAGACAGTTTGTGGAGGAAAGGAGTGAAAGCTATATAATGTTTACTAAAAAAGTTTCTACATCTCAGCTAAAATACTCAATATTAATGTAGAAGAGGTGTTACGGATGACATTCAAAACTATGGGGAAGAGGCATGCAAAGCTAATTTTGTAATTTAAGTTTCACAATGTTCCTGTACAAATGGAAGTCAGTCTGTTTTTGAGTTCTGCATAAAAAGATTGCAGTGTAATAACTCCTGTTATGATGCATATCAGTATTTTGTGGAAATTAGGTTATAACTTGAACAAAATAGAAACAGCTCTTTAACTAGGGGCAAAATTACAAAGAAGGAGTAAAAAGATTCAGGAGCCAGGAAACTGAAATTTGATTTGCCTTTCTGAGTGAAATAATTTGTGCTTTCTGAATAGATGTGTATATTAAGACATTCACAATTTACTGGTATATTACTAAAATCTGTCTTTTTTTAAAGTCTGCAAGGTGCGGACTGAAAGTGAACTACCCCTTGAAAACTGGAAAGCTGATCCTTTAAAGTAGATAAAGTTTTATCAGAAATAAAAGGAGTCAATTTAACAATAGCAACACACATAGAAGTTACTCTGACACGGCAGCAGTGATAAATCCTATACAGTATAATTTAAAATAACAAAAAAAGTAGAATTGGAATGTTCCTAACACAAATAAATGATAAATGCTTGAGGTGATGGATATCCCGAATACCCTGATGTGATTATTACACATTGTATACCTGTATCAAAACATCCCATGCACCCTATAAATATATACAATTATATAACCATAATAATTAAAAATAAAATATAAATTAAAAAGAGTCTAGTTTCCTTCACTAATTTAATGTTTCTTTCATGATCCAAATATAACTGGTTTTGTATGTGACCCTTTATTCTTCTAGCTTTAAATTCAACAAGTTCAGTACAACATGGAAACTAAAACTAACTAAAATGATTTTTAAACTAGCAAATAAGTACATGAAAAAATAAACTTTTTGTACACTGTTTGGAAAATGTGGAAATAATAATGTTACAGAGAACAATTTGATATCAGAAATTGTAACTTTCCTTTAAGAAGGGAATTAAACTTAATTAAACAGAAACTGTGAGGAAACTTTTTTTTTAATTCACATAATGTATTGCAAATCTCTTCCCTTTAGCACATGAGAGAAATTAGAGGATACTGAATATTTAGGACCCCAGGAGCAAAGGAAATTCTATTTTGCTAACAAATTAAGCTAAGCAAAGTTCTAAAGTTAGATTAAATGTTATTATGGTCTTTCCATGAACATAAACCACAGATCTCCACATGGGATTTACCACCATTCAATGCTAAATAGATTTAAGGATTTTCTTGATTTAGAACTGCTGTGTTACCTAAACTAAAAGGAAACTGCTCATGTTTGTCAAGAACTGTGAAATGTGCCAAATAAATAGCTATGAGGAATACAAAAGCCTGTGTACAATAGAAACACTAATCGTTCCAAATTACACTTGCTGTTAATCTCATCAGATAGGCGTAAAAAGTACGGTGAAGTTCCTGAAGGTTAAGGCTTACTTAGTCCGTGCTCTCTAAAAAAGGAACCATAATTGAGAAGTTTTGGGAGTTTTCCTGAGAAATTTCTTGGACTCCTTTCTGGAGGAGTTTATATCCTAGAATAAAAATAAAATTACTTGTTTCTCTTTCTAAACTCTTTATAATGCAGATATAATATAGTTCACTTGCTTTTACATACATTCATAAGGATGACTTCATGGTTAATTTAATTACCAGTGCTAATTTAAATTTTTAATTAATTAATACTAATTTAACATCTGTAAATTATCTTCAGTTGTTATACATAAAAATCTCAATTCAGTTATGCCTTTTCTTTGTCACAATTTAAGTTTTCATTTTTGTAAAAATTATATTGGTTTCCAAATATATTTTTGTTGTTTAAGAATATGATCTCACTTTTTAAACCTTAACAACTAGAGACAGTAATCAGAGAAAAATGAATACATAACCCGTGTGAGTATATAAGTTGAAGAACAATAAAAAGAAACTTTATTCTAATGATTAAGTATTAATGAATATTCTTATTTGTTTATGTGAGTCTCCTACTCAAAATTCTGCATAGATGAAACTATTTTTAGAGCATGTTCATCACGCTGGCCTTCAGTAACTTTTCTATCCACTATAATTTTTAATTCTCTTTTCCTTCATGAATACATAATACCGTAAAATATATATAAATGCTTGACAAGTATTTTAAATGATATTATGTGAGAAATACATATTATCCCTGGAAATGGGTCTCTTTCTCTTGAAATAAACCCAATATGTGAAATCTATATTTAAAATGAAAACAAAGGAGAGGTCAAAACAAAATTATATAAACAGAGGACACTATATTACAATTCAAATATAAAATCCTTTGTGTATGTAAATTATTTTTCACCCAAGAACACTTCACTTAAACTTTTTCAGAGAGGTGTATGCTATGCAAATAAAGCATGACACACATATGTTTTCTTACCCAAACTATAGTTTCTTATCATATACTCATGAAACCTGTTTTTGATGAAAATAACTAATAGCTTATTGCTCACTCACATAATTGCTAATTTTTCAGAGGAAAATATATTTATAATTATCTCTTTTATTAAAAGCCCTTTTTTATTTGAGCTTTGGAATTTGAATGTCTCCTTCCATTCTGCCTGGAAACCCTAAGCATCATTTATGCTATTTATCCCCCTAATGACTTCTAATCAGCACATTGCAGGTAGTTATTGACCAGGCTGCTATCTTTTATTTGAATGTGTTCTTTCACTTATTACCTTTAATTGTTATAAGAACATTAAGTTAGGTGCCTGATCAGTTGACAGGTTTCCTTGAAGGGAGTAGCATGTCAAACATATTTCCTGCTCTCACAGAAACTAGTTCAATTTTGAATGTAAATTATTGTCCACCAAAAAATTGAAGACATGCTATTTTTAAAATATACTAAGTGGAATACAGTTTTAAAATAACCTGACATGCAGTGGAAACTTGGCAAACATTCATGTTGCACTTTATCACTTTTTCACTCTATGGTTTTGCTACTGAATATTTAAAGCACATTTATTTCTTTAAATAAAACTTTTTTTTCTAATTTCTAGGGAAAAGCATCAATTGTTCATGTCCCATACAAGGCATTTTATTTAAGCCTTAGACTAAACCTGAGAGATTATATTTTCTATTTTATAGGCCAGATATCAAGGTTTGGTATGGACATGCTTCTGTCTGACAAAAATCTATCAATCACAACATCATACTTTTTATAAAAACAAAGCAAAGAAGATCTGTTGTTAAAAAAGGAAATATGCAAAATCAGATGGACCGAACATACATTTTTCTTTTCCAAAGGTTATGAAAAATTTAAAAAAAAATATGTATGATATTAATTGTATACTAATAAGCATGGATTATGTAATAAAAGAAAAATGTCATATGTGATTTTTAAATTTAATTATAAGCTACAAGGGAACACAGTACCTTTGGAGAATGTTTTGCACAATATCATAATTCTGGGTACATGGTAAACAACAGGAAATAAATGCATGCTCGTGATCTTTATAGACTTCCAAAACTTTAGGGTAAATAACATTCAAGACTTCTCCTATTTAACTCCCTGATGTACATGAACATCAAAGTCAAAATAAGTGATAAGAGATTCAAAGCAAATTCAGATCAGACGATATGATTGATAATGTTTTAAATTTTTATGTCTTCCATTCTAGAAAAGGAAAAGGAGCACTTAGCAGACACATTCACGTAGTATTGGCTGTAGTTATTAAAACTGCTTGGTATTGGCACAAGTGCAGGGACACAGACCAGTGGAACAGAACAGAAAATCCAAATATAAAACCATCCTCATATAGTCATCTAATCTTTGACAAAGCAGACAAAAATATACTCTGGGGAAAAGATTCCTTATTCAATAAATGGTGCTGGGAAAACTGGATAACCACATGTAGAAAACTGAAGCAGGACCCACACATTTCACCTCTCACAAAAATTAAATCACGGTGGTTAACAGACTTAAACCTTAGAAATGAAACTATTAGAATTCTAGAAGAAAATGTAGGAAAGACTCTCACAGACATTGGCCTAGGTAAAGAATTTATGAAAAAGACCCCCAAGGCAATCACAG